>CAWUFW010024653.1:0-56920 GCA_963921515.1 Calotriton arnoldi | reverse complement strand
AGGATGCTTGTTTCCGGTCCAGGAAAGACATGGCTTGGCAGTTCGGGCTGGACTGTTCCCATGAGGCACAGGGTCAGACTGATTTGCATATGGCCATGTCTGAACTGGGGTGGTGGAGTGAGCTAAAGAATGATGATGGATTAAACCCAGATCAGTTGACTGGGGGTGAGTGTTAGATTTGCTCTAGCGCTCCGTCCATCATCCCCTTTGGTATCGCTCGGTTATTTATTAATGGCCAAATCTCTAACCAATTTTCTCTTTTCAGAGGTACCAGACAAGGTTTCCCCCTCTCCCCGCTCCTATTTCTTATTGTGATTGAACCTTTGCTTGTGTCAATTAGGAATTGTAACGATATTAATGGTATTAATATTAATAAGGTCAATGTTAAAACACTGGCATATGCAGATGATGTACTTTTATTTATTAGTAATCCTATCTCTTCACTCCCTCCTTTATTTGAGATTATCTCATCATATTCCCTACTTTCTGGTTACAAGCTAAATACTAATAAAACAGAATTCTTTCCGATAAATATTCATTGTACCCCAGATATGTTACCCATGAAAGATATAATTTGGCAAAGAGAAAAAATTAAATATTTAGGTATTTCATTCTCATCTACTATAAAATCTACAATTTCATTAAATTGTGAGTCTATTCTAAGTTATATTAAAGATAAAGGGGCATATTAGCAAGACCGGCGATAAAATTATCGCCGTTTAGCGGCAGGAAACTGCCGCTAAAGCGGCGATAATGGGCTTGCTAATATGCGTTATGGAATTCCAATAGAAGCCCAGGTTAGATGTGCAGGACATCTAACCTGGGCTCTATTGAATTCCATACGCATATTAGCAAGCCCATTATCGTCGTTTTAGCGGCAGTTTCCTGCCGCTAAAACGGCGATAATTTTATCGCTGGTCTTGCTAATATGCCCCAAAATATATAAATGGTCTCCACTTCATCTTTCGTGGTGGGGGAGAATGGATTCCATAAAAATGACTATAGCACCAAAAATGTTTTACTCCCTCTCCATGATTCCTACCCAATTTCCTATGAAGTTTTATAAAGATATAGGGGCATATTAGCAAGAACCTGCGATAATTATCGCAAAGCTTGCTTAGCGTGCGTTTTTCTATCGCCGGCTATCGCTGGATATTACCGCGGAGATAACATGCTATTAGCAAGGTTTATCTCCAATGCGATAAAATATCCAGCGATAGCGGCAAACTCAGCAATAACGCGAGAAATCCAGCGATAGATTCCTCGCGCTAATGCTGGGGACTTAACCTTGCAATCCACCTCCCATTGACTATTATTGTTAAGTCATGCTTTTACCAGTTCTAAAAACTAGCGCTAATCGCGGTTAGCGCGCGTATTTTTATCGCCGCGGTTATTGCTAATAGGCGATAGCGATGTTAGCGACTGTTTTCAGTCGCTGTTAGGTTGGGAACGCCTCCTTTGCATGTCATTAGCGATAAATATCGCTGACATGCAAAGCGGCACCTAACCCGGTCGCTTATCGCCTAAAGCTGTCGCTAACACCTGTTAGCGACAGCTTACTAATAGGGCGATGAAAATATCGCCGCTTTAGCGGCAAAAAGTGCCGCTAAAGCGGCGATAGAGCCCTTGATAATATGCCCCATATAGATCGGCTTTTAACCAAGTTTCTTTGGTGCGATAAAGCTCCTCGTATCAGTTATAAAAAATTAAAACTGCCTAAATGTAATGGAGGTTTTGGTTTACCGGATTTTTTTGTTATCATAAAGCCTTTATTTTAAAGCAAAGTTCTCTTTGGTTTAATCATTCTCAATTGAGTAACCCCCTGCATGGCTTTCTATAGAAAAGAGCTTAATAGATCCGTTTCCCTTACCTTCTTTATTAACTATGTCTAATATGTCAATATTTTTTAATAGATCTGTTATTCTGAAATCTACTAAGTAAATATTACATGATTTTGATTTAATTTTCCAATCACCCATGTCTATTACTGAAGACATGTCGTTATGGTATAATTCAAACATAAAACTCACTAAAAATGTTAGATTTTGGCATTCATGGATTAAAAGTGGTATTTTTCATCTCAAAGATATTTATTATAATAATACTTTTATAACTTTTGATGTTCTACAGGAAAAATTTAACTTACCTTCTACTGATTTATTCAAATATGAATATTTATGCAATTCAATTTTGGATTCATTTCCTCATTCTATACCTCTTAATGCTAAATCGGATTTATTGATTTATATTCAAACTCTTTCCACCTTACCACATGGTGTTTCTAGACTGTATAAAAAGATGATTACATTTAAAGGTGACAATATTAATATGTTATTGACCTATTGGAATAATGAGCTTTCTTTATCATTATCCTACGAATTATGGAAAACTATTTGGTTAAATAGTATTTCAGGATGGCTACCTGTTTCGCTTTATCAAACAAATTCATATATTTTATATAATTGTCTATGGTCGCCTTTAAGACTGTTTAAAGCTAAACTCCTTCCATCCCCTAAATGTTGGCATTGTAATTTCCACACTGGTTCGTTAAAACATTTGCTTTTTGAATGCCCCCTTATTTTCAAATTTTGGACTGAAGTCTGGGATGTTATAAAGCACATACTTAATATTCAAGCTGATTTAACATTTAATTTGATAATTTGTAAATCTGCTGTTCTTTCTCATAAATTAATTGACTTAGAGTGTAAACTTTTTAATTTTTTATTATCAGCTGCCTTAAAGTCCATTACTTCTTGCTGGAAAGATGTTTCATCACTATCTGTTCATGCTTGGTGGTCGTGGGTTATTTTTACGAGAAGAGGAGCTCATTTATCTGTGAATGGTGTTATTCATAATTGTGAATCTTTTCATTTATCCTGGAAACCTATTGATAATTATTTATCTTCTTAAAATGTTTTCTCCTTAAGTTTAGTATTTATCAATATTTTTTATATCTTTTGGTGGATAGTAGTTCTATTTTAGGCTTATTAATAACGTCTGTATATTATCTCTGTTCTCCCCCTCCCCTTTTTTAATTTAATACAATAATAGATTATATTATATTGTACCTATTCTAAGTTTAATATGGATGTTAAATATCATATATGTATTTTAGGTACTTTTAATGTACTATTTCATTTTTGTCTTGTCTGTTTATTACCTGAAAATTCAATAAAATATTTTGAACTTAAAAAGTAATGGGGTAATTATAAGTTTCTCGGGTGGGTTTGTGTTTTCCGGATGTCGGATTTGAAATTTGGGGTGTATTCTGGGGTAAAATTTGAAAATTGGGGTGTGTTTTGGGGTCAATTATGAAAATACGGGTGTGCATTTGGGTCAAATGTGATTTTTAGGGTATGTTTTGAGGGCTCAAAAAGGAATTTTAGGGTTCACTGTTTGGTTTGGGGTGCAAAGGTTAGTTTTCGGGTTGCTCTCACTGAAGTGGGAATCGTAATTTTTACGTCTCCGCTATGCAACACCTTCCCTACTGTTGCAATATGCCTAGTATTAGTATGCATTGGTTTGGAATGCGATGTAATGGCATGCGTCATAACTACATATGTACCTTTGGCACACGAGTGGTACGCCCGCTGCGCATGGGCACACAGCGGCCACCATTGAGAAGGTCTGGGGGGGGGCTGGACAGCTGGGAGGTGGTAAACGCCGCAAAGAACACTGGATGGGGCGTGGACGCGGGGGTGTGTGTGAGCAGGTGTTGTAAATATTTTAATGAGGGAAGTCTTACCTCAAAGGGTCCCATGTCTTCGTTGTTCCTGCTCTCCTGCGTCTGCTTCCAGGAACAGGAAGTAGGCAGCCAGGCTCCCTCCCCTGAGCCAATCCCAACACTGCGATGCGGCGGTGGGATTGGTAATTGGCAACGGGACAAGGCATGTAGCCAGGGGCTGGAGGGGTGGGCATGTTCTCCATGCAGGCTGTAATGCAGCCTGCATTACGAACAGGGAAGTGCGCATGACTGCTTTGGGCGGCCTGAGTGGGCCGACCAAACAGTCATTGCGCACTTGAGTGGGCATGCCAATTTGCCCATGCCCTGCTCCGTGCTTGGAGCAGTCTTACCCACCCTCCCACCCGCAAGGGAAACATAGCACGATTACATCAGTAAGTTATCATCATGTGATAATTGTTCCTCCTTTGCACTGCTTGAAAGCAGTGGGGTGACGCTCTTCCGCCATAGCGGATAAGCCGCCACTGGGGGTGCGTCATCTACGTGTGCTAGGCCTGGGCGACTCGACCCCCGGGCGTCCTGCGCTACGCGTCCCACCTTCTCCTTACCTGGACATTGACACTGTGGAGCAATCCACTGCACTCTCTCCAAATCTGTGACTCAGCCAGCAGGAGCCTCAGCCAGGGGTGATTTCACAAGCCTGGGTACAGCAGTCGCCACCAAGTCCGCTGGCAAACCTCCCGATGCAGTTGATGCAGCAGGACCCCCTTAGGTGTGAAGTTGCAGCGCTCCTGCCACACAAGTTCGGCGCAGCTCAGAGGCCTCACCCTCCACAGCGTTCGGCCAGCCCAACATCATCCGGCCTGTGATGCTGAGAGGCGGCACCCACCATTGGTAATCCCCTCCGTGCACCCCAGTGGAGTGGTGGATCATAGTATGTGATGCAGACCTCCCTACGCTGGGGCGCAGGAGCGCCTCCACTATTAACAGCTCTAATGTGCGTAAGGCGGTCTTCTCACACAGGTCAGCAACGTGACTCCATGCGACCTGCTAGACTTCACCACCAGGTACGGGTGATCGTCGCGCCTCAATGTCTACTGCCACGGCTCATCGACTCCACAGCTCCTCCGCATCCCACTCCAGGCTCCAGACGCAGGTCCAGCGAGGCATCCAGGCTCCAGACGCAGGTCCAGCGAGGCATCCAGGCTCCAGACGCAGGTCCAGCGAGACTTCCAGGCTCCAGACGCAGGTCCAGCGAGGCATCCTGGCTCTCATCCTGGTCATCCTGGATGTTGGGTGGCTTGCAGGGGTTGTTGATGTGTGCTGCACTTGGCCCTGGCTGCTCCATTCTGCATTTTATTGGTTTTTATGCCTATTTTCTATTGGAGTTTGACTGATAGGCTATTTTTTGCATTAGAGGCAAAAAAAACTCACGTTGGGCTCACTAACTTGAGTTTTTTTGCCGCTAATGGGCCTAACGACGGTATTCCTATTGCGCTAATGTTAGCAGCAGTTTTCACCGCGATCCCTGATACTATCGCCATGTAGCGATGCCTTGTAAATACGCCGCTAACATGGCAATAGTTTTCAGCGGTAAGCGGCGATAAAAATACTGCTGCTAACTAGCGTTAGCGATAGTTATCGCCAGTGCTTGTACATATGCTCCTAAAACTCCTCAGCCTGGTGGAGACCCAACCATACACCCCACCCTGTTAGGATGGCATCTGTCATGAGGCCCAGTGGAGAGGGTGGAGACAGATAAACACCCATCAGTAAATTTTCTGACCTCAACCACCAGGTTAAATGTTGTTTCACCTCTTGTGTAAAAGAAATTTCTAAGGTAACTCACGGGAGAGTGGTCTCTAGTTAGCTAGGATGTGCCTTATTAACCTCTGAAGGTGGCCCAAGACACTAGGAATATTATTGCTCCTAAATCTGTATGTACCCTTAACCAGTCAAATGCCTTTGGGATTGATTGAGAGAGAAGAATGTGGATATTAGATTGAATCTGTGCACTCCTTTCTTCTGGGTGCATCATCAACCTGAGCGGAATCTTGCTACATTGAAACGTTGGTCCTCAGATGCACCATACTTGATTCCTCCCAATTTATTAGGAAGCTGCACCCCTATAATGGAGACAGAAGTTTCTCCATATGTTGTGGTACCAGCTGCTTTGATGTCATATGGATTAGCTCCGAAAAGGTAATGGGATATTATTGTGAGATCTTTTCTTTGTGTGATTTACTATTATTAGGTGACTTACAAGTTTCCAGTACATCAACACTGTATAGTTCATCACAATAAGTGCTTAAATGATGTTAACAAATGTCGATGTACTGAATGCCCATTTTCTGAAAATATCACGAGGTTGTATGTCTAATCAAAATTACAAAACAACTCTAATAGATGTTATAAATGTTCCGCAGATAGATGGGTGATTCATCGACATTTCGGTCTCAAACCATATTCATCCACGAGACCATTCTCAGGACTGCGTTGTTCATATGAAAATAAAGAAACCCGCTATGAACATTAAAATTAATGTTGTATTATAAAACAACTTTTCAGGTATATCCTTATTTTATAATGCAACATGTCATTCTTTAACCCCTAGATCACATCTTTGTGAATGTTTAGTCAGCCTTTTGGTAATGTGATATTTTGTTCTAAATACAGACTTATTATCTATACACCAGCTTTAATGCTTTGTTATTTTTATTATGACTGTCAGAATGATATTCAGATGTAATTGATACAAATCACTGAATAATAGTAAATCACACAAAGAAAAGATCTCACAATAATTTCCCATGTTGGCACTCTTACCTGTTCGAAGCTTAGTATCTAAGCCCACAAGGGTAGATTGGGTTGCCCTTTTTTGATACTGCTGTATGAATTAGCTTTGCATTTCACTTGATCTTTGGAATGGGAGTACTGATGAGACCCAACTAGGGGGGCAGTTCTACGAAGTTGACATGATAGCCTCTCTTGATGACACTCAACACACAGATCTGTGACATCCTCTTCCCAGGCTTACTGGAACTGATTAATCTTTCCTCCCACTGGGTCCAGATTGATGAGAGGACTGTAATTGTCCGGAGTTTCGTTAGGAGGACCTAGCCTAGTTTGTGGAATCGTTTTTTGTTCACAGATTGTTTTGGACCAACATTTCTTTCTCTGGCAGGAGAAAGATCTTGAACCCTTCTTAAAGAAGCCATTTAAGGAGTGTAAGGAAATGCCTCTTTTTGTATGATCACCCCAAAGTTTTGGACAGATGCTGATGTTCTTGTGACTCTGAGAGTGCTTGCTAACCAGACCTCAGTGCCAGTGTTCTGACCCTACAAGGTATATGTCTAATTGGCATACACCCAATTTGTATAACTTTATTTACTTTTAAGTCCATAATATATTGTATCAGTGGTGCCCAGGGCCTGTAAGTTAAAGTGTCCCACCAAGGCTGCAACACCTATTGCGCCACCCTGGATGTGACAACATGAAAACATGTCTCCCACTCTGCCACTGTAGACGAACAGAGCAGTTTTACACTACTAACTGGACTTCACCATTTAAACTAATGGCAAAGGCCAAACCTTCCTCTTTAACATATATAAGTCACCATATATACCCTAAATTGTCTTTTTGCTGTGGAAACGTTAGAAGCCCTATTAGCAAGGGGTTACATGCTGGAAACTCAGCTTTGCTAACGTCTGAATGGGATTACTAAAGTTGATACTTCAGGTATTAAAATGATTGTTGCATTAAACACAGTGTGATGCCCAAGTCGAATTTAATGTAACTTTTTTAGAAATGCAACTTTTAGAAAGTTGCTGCTCTGTTGCCAAGTCTTCCTGTGGCCACTTGCAGAGGTTGGCCACAAGACGGCCTTCTGCCCTGCTGGGGAGTATGAATGGCTCTCACGAATAAGAACAATAGACGCCTGCTATTAGAAGAGGTGTAACCTGTCCTTAGCAGGAAGCCACAATGGGTGTGAGCCCAAAAGGCGAGCTTCAAAGGGGAAGCTCCCTTTGATGGGCAAATGGTGAACACATATGAGAGGGGCTGCTCTTTTGTTGAGGTAGATAGTGTTGTGCAGCTGCCTCGCTCGCCGCCCCACCCGTAGCCTCCTGTGCACGCCCCGCTTGCTTGATGGAGCTCAGATTTCACCTATAAAATGTATGCATTATTATATGACAAAAAGCTGCAGACAGCATTTCTAAAATGGCACGCAGATTTTGGTGCATGCAAATGAAAACATGAAAGAGGCCTGCAAATGAAATCATGTAAAATAATGCTCATTTAATTAATCATGGTTGTTTTAATGTGTAGTTTAGATTTAACCTCATTATAGAAATATATATTTAATTTAGATTAATTTAGAAAAAGTGTCTTGAACTAGCATATTTGTGCTGAATTAACACGCATTTTTGCGGTGTAGAAAACCACGTGATTTCAGTTTGTTTTAGTAGACTCAGCTTACTGTAGTTTTTGCCCTTGAAGATTAGAATGGAATGTGCTCCTCTTCCCTACCAACTTTCAATGAAAGGGCTTTGTTAATAAATCACGCCCTCCTGTTTCAGTCTCTTCGACCTTCACTATGTTGCATATTTTTTTTGTAGCCTGGAGTGAAGAGAAAAACTCACAATTAATACTTTTTGTTACAGAAAAAGGTAATTGTTTTTAAAATGTAAAAGGATGTGAAGTCATGTAATGAGGAACACACCTGATTAATGACGTATCCAGTCAGCCCATGGGGAGACGATGTGTCTTGGAGTTCTGATTGGACCAGCTACGAGGACCAAGCACGTGGGCTTTTGCTTGAAATATGGCTTACAAGTGGGAGGGGTGGCTTTTTGCTCATTTTTTCCTGTGGGCCAGGCCCAGCTTCTGTGCTGGACACAGAGACGGGGAGGAGAGAGAAGGAGGGGCTGCGTCTGTGGGGGCTATTTTGCAGCTCCTGAGACAGAGAGACAGACCAGCACAGCGAGGCAGAGAGGAGAGCTGAGAGGATCAGAACAGGTTTAGATTTTAGGTGCTAAGCTTTAAATTTCATGCTTTGACTAACTGCTTTTGAAAAGATATATTTGTCCTATGCATTTATTTCTCTTTATGGGAGATTTTTGCCATTATTAATTATTGATTAGCCTTGCAAGACTCACTCTTTTCTTAGAAACTCTTTAAGAGTTTCTGACTGACAATTTTGCTCCACATTTTCTTCCAACATGGAATGCCTCGTAAGCAGACTGTAATATGTTCTGTATTAATGCTATTTTTCCTATTTTTTCAATTTTGTAACCTGATTGATATTTGACTAATGAATAAAGAGTCAGAGAACCTTAACTTTTGACTAGAAAATAAAACCCTTTAAAATACTCACAACTCTCTTTATTGGCTTAAATATTAATTGCATTTTTGATTTTTCATGTTTATATAAAGTCTCCTGACATGGTGTCAAGGGCCCAACATCTTTACAGCGGTAAATAGAGGTAAATGAGGTTTTGCATTGAGAAATTACCGTGAAATTACCGCTGCATCAGTTTCTGGTAGCAAGAGGAAGGTTATTATCAATTAGTTTGGTGATTAAGGATTATTAATATCACCATCAACTATTTGACTAATGGTCCATTGACCTTAGGAGGAGAGTTGATCTGTGAAAATTAGTTCTAGAAAATAATTGCCCAAGTTAGATAAATGTCCAAGTCCTGATTCCTGACTCCAATGCTCAGAACCTGAAGACTAGCAAAGCAGTACTGGAAGGTGATGCAAGAAGGCGGTTGCTGGAGTGGTGTGAGTATCAATAGGGTTGTGAAATGTTGTTAATGTGCTAGGATGTATTTTAGAAATGTTGAAAATAGTAAGGGTTTTGACTGTTGGTGAAATTTTGCTCATTTTGAATTGATGGTTTTATTGATTATATTTGTAATTTCATAGGACAGGATTTATTGGTTATTGATTACATGTTTTAACTCTTCATGTTAAGTAAGTTAGTGTCTTGTTCTATGTTGTCTGGAAAAGCAGGTATGTACACCTGTGGAAATCCCGGGAAGAAATAGCGGGTGGTAACTGGAAGCCACACTGCAGAGGTTACTCGTCTGTTGGAAGTAATACTGAGAAGCTACGTAGGGCTGGCAGTGTTACAACAGGGACCATATATCGTATAAAAGTGAGTGTGAATGGTAGCATAAGGATTTTACCTGCGAAGTCACTGGCTCTACTTCCCAAAGGGGTATCCAAGTAACAGGTCTTATCTGGAGCTTGAGAGAAGGGCAGGGTAATGGAATTTGTTACACTTGTCGACACGAAAGAAAACTCTTGAAAAGGTGAAAACTATCCTTTATTTAGTGGAACAGACAGAGTAGCGAATGTTTTTATGTTGTTACTAACAGAATTTTGATTAAGAAAACTCAGAAAAATATTGCCGTAAGATTTTGTAAAGGAGGGTCAGTAGCAGGAGGAAAACTGACGTCACAAAGAGCCACGCTGGCACTGGACAAGACGGAGGGTGTGTAGAGAGCTCTGTTTGTGAAGGGAGGGTCAGTAGTAGGAGTTAAACTGACTGAAACTGTCAATTGTGGCAGGATTGGAGAAAATAAATTGCATTAAAATATTGCAGAAATGGAATTGTTTAAAGGTTTAAAGAAGCTGTTAGGAGGTAAAGTGAAAAATCGTTTTTAATTGGGGATGCTCCTGAAGGAACACCTGTGCATTTTATGTCTACCAATTTGGGACAAAATTCATGTATGTGGGTTCACCAATGGTGCAAGATTACTGAAAAAGAAGGTCCTTTGAGGTTTCCAAAAGATGGTACTTTTGAATTGCAAATTATTGACAAATTAAGGGAAGTGTTATGTGAAATAAAGACACCATCTAGAGCTGCACAATTTGAGGCTTTAAGCATGTGGGAAAAGACAGCAAGAGACAAAGCAAGTGAGGATAAAAAGGTAAAGCACCAGATGCAGGAGAAGGGAATTAATGATGATAAAAAGCTTCAAATAAATAATGATTCAGGGGATGAAATAATGGATGCATTGTTAACTGAGTGTCCGCCACTTTATGTGGTTCCCATTAAAAATACTGAAAATAGTGTACCAGTAAGTACTACAGTGGCTACTGTTTCTGTTAAACAGAGAGAAACACAGATTGAGAGAACAGTGCAGACATTTCAGATTGACCCACTACCTGTTGATTCAGCACTGACAGTGATACCTCCAGGTGTTACTGCTTTAAATGTGACTGATTCAGTCCAGATATCACAAACTACAGATCCACAGGCAATGCCTAGAAAAATTGTGACTGTCCCAATTAATATGGCCCCTACTCAAAAGGTTCAAAGAGCTGCAGAAGGAGTGATTATGGCAGGGTTTATTTCAGAAACTCAGAATTCACAGATTATTGAACAGAAATTACCCCAGACAGTCCAAGCACTGAAAGGTGGGGGAGAAATAGTCTTTACAACACCAATAGCCCAGGGAAAAATGAATATATTTGAAGATGGGATTTTTCAAACCTGCTGTGAGGAAGCAGCAGTGCTTAAAAAGATAGAGAGCATGGGGGACCAAATTAACCCAGACCATGGAAAAGAGAAACAGCTTAGTGTTTTCAATTCAACATTTGAACATGAAGAAATTAACAGTCCCTGCTGTTCAAATCATAAAAATGTGAACCAGTGTCAGGAAAAAGAATTTATTTCCCTGAGTAAGGAAACAAATACATGTGCAGTAACTACACATGGTAAACTGACCGATTTGGCTCAAAAATATGAAATTAATGTTTCAGGAAGTTTTCCATTTCAGAAAAGCTTCAGGGTACATATGAATGATGAGGCAAATGAGACAATGTGTTCTTCAGGAATGCAGTTGCACCTTGCAGAAATAATAAAATATAATTTCAAATGCAATGGGTTTGAGAAATTAGGAGACAAGTGGGCAAGAAAACATGAGAAGAAAAGAAACCACCAGACCTAGCAAGGAAACTGGATAAGAAAAAGAAACCACCAGATCTAGTTGAGGAAAATAATAAGCAGAATGAGGGAGAAGCTTTTGCTTACTCATTGAGAGAAAAGGTGGGAGAAGTGCATGTTTATGTGCCACGGAACAAAAGTGAACTTGCAGCATTTCTGAACACATTCCCACAATTGAGAGACAAACTTATGCTGTAGTACCCACAAGTTGATGGATTTGTTGAAATTTTAAAGGAGTTGTGCATTAATTTGGAAATGTTCTTTGACATTGCTATGCAAACTGAATTGTGGTTTGAATCTAAAGTTGTTGTGCAAAGGCCAGGTGAGGAGACAATGAAAAGGGTTTGCATGAATGCACCATCATTTTCTGTTGTTATTGAGAAAAACGTAGCAGTGATTACTTTCCTGAAGGGCAGAGTGCCAGCAAAGGATGTTGATTGGGTACAGATTAAAAGAACACAGGATGGAAGTAAAGGTGTTTTGGTCTGTGCACATTCAGGTATGGATGTTGTACTGCTGGAAAGGGTGTCCTTTTGCCATCTTTATAACAGATTTGAGCATTGGAAGAAGAAATTTAAATTTAAACATGATGCAGCAGTTGGAAATGTACAAACACAGAGAGAAATGCAGGTGCAAGATGTGTCAGCCAAGCAAATGCAAATATCAGTTCAGAAACAGGTACCAATGGAAGGAGTTTTCAAGCCCAGATGCTCCCACAAAATATGGAAAATGCTAAAATTAATTTAAATAAGTTGTCCAGAGCAAATGTGAATTATTTTCAGAAACAAAATCAGAACCCAGTTCAACAGGTTGCTATATTTGAAAATGAGAGTTTTAACCCTAACAATTCTGAATTTACCAAGTCCATTGTGAAAGCAGTGGAAGATCCAGACTGAGGGGCCGATTCCGATTCGGGCCGGAAAACGTACCGACCGACTCGGATCGTGAATTTATTCCGACCGACACGGACCGGTGCAGCCCGAACCGCGAAGTACGATGTAATGCATGCGATTTACGACCGACTCGCACGGAACCCAAGACGACCGACCTACCGCACGGAAAACAGCCATCCGGCTGGAAAAAGCGGTGAATCGAACCGACCGACACGCATCAGGAAGGAACCCGAGCGAAACATACCCGCGAACTCCGACCCGCACAGTACGATGCAATGCGTGGAAAACCCGAACGTGTCGCACGGAGCTCAAGCCGTACGACCGACACGCATACAAAACAGCGAGCCGAAGCAAGCCAATACACCACGACCGACGCGTACGCCGCACATAAAACACAGCAGAAATACAGCGTGAACGAGCCGGAGAAGCCCACACGAGACCAACTGCAGCATCCTACTCGATCAGAAGAACGTCTCCTACATGCACAAAAAGTACAAAGGAAAAAACACACAAAAAAAAGGGACAAACAAGCAATTACAAAGCCAATAAATACTGGGGGGGGCATGGAACAAAGACACACCCACAACTCAACCCATATAAAGGACACAAATCCCTACCATGATCCATTGCAAATTCGAATTACCTGCCAGCACTCAACACCAACAGACAGCAACCACACACACACTCACAGCTCATCCATCACACAAACCACACACCATCAGCACCACAACAAATAGCACCCTCACACACACCCAGCAAAACCCACACTCACACACCCTCACTTGCACACCAACACACACATCACTCACCACCACCACCCATCACCATGCCCCCAAAGAAGAATCCAAAGTTCCTATACAGTGAATTGGAAGTCCTGGTAGATGAGATCCTCAGGGTAGAGCCACAGCTGTTTGGTACACTGGTCCAACAGACCCCCATGTCGCTGAAAACCAAGATGTGGGCGAGGATCGTCGACAGGGTGAATGCACAATCACCATGTCTGCGCACAAAGGAAGACATCCAGAACAGGTGGTATGACGTGCGCAGGAGGGTCAGGGGCCTACTGAAGAAGGACTACGCCTTGAGCCAACACACCGGCAGTGGCCCTCCTGCCAAACCTGTATACCTCAGGCCCTGGGAGGAGAAGGTGCGGGCCATCCTACCACCAGTGAGCGTATATGGACTATCAAACATCCCAGAGCCTGGTGAGTACACAACAAATGTACACAATAATGTGTGACAATACACACACATCACTGTCAAGGGGATAGTCAAACCATGCACCCTTAGCAAATACACACCAACCAAGACATAATCATCCTAAGATGTGTATGTCAGTCAGATAAACACAATACATGCCATCTCATAGTGATATGTAACTGTGTCATGACATGTACAAACCCAACAACAAATACAGCTAGGCAGTGGCACAAATCTAACCAACAAACACAGTCAGATATGTAGCCACCACTACAACACCACCTCACAGGGAAGCCCACTGAAAGGAAGGAATTCTGTGTATGCAGGTCAAGTCAGTGTAGCCAATAGCATCATGGGAGTTGTAGTCACAGTTATTGCTCACCCTCACAATACGCACATCAACACCACCATGAACCATGCTCACATCACAGGGAGTGGAAAACAACTGACAAGATGGCTGACACTGGCTACTGCTGTGGGGAGCACAAGGCCCTGCTGGCAACTGTGCACCAACCAACAGCAGGACACCACTGACTGACATCCTGAAAGCAAACTTGGACTCCCTGCAATGGAAGCACGTTCCATGGTGGGAAATCGGGCTGGGAGGGAAGGAGGACTGACAGCACTGACCATAGTTACCAGCAGCTCTTCTCACACACCCCCCTAACACAAACTCCACACAACTCACCTGGGAGAATGCATTGCCTCACACTCTAATTAAATATCCCACAAAGAACCACCACCCTGGGTTATGCTGTGTGAAGCACAGGGACACACATGGGACTTGTAGCCAAACTAACGCCAGGATAACACTGTCAGCCATCTTGTCAGCACAGGCACACTACCCCACAGGGAAGCAGAGTCAAAAGGAAGGAAGCATGGGCATGCTGGGAAGGGGGTGGAGGCAATAGCATGATGGGAGTGGTAGTCACAGCTCAACATCCCCCACCCACATGGCCCAGCAAGCTCACACTGAAGCATGCACACCTCACAGGGAGTGAAAAGCCACTTCAAAGATGTCTGACAATGGTGCTCTGATGTGGGGATCACAAGGCCATGCTGGGAACTGGGCCCCAACAAACAGCAGGACACCACTGTCAGCCATCTTGCCATTGCTGTCACACTCACACACACTGAAGTCCACTCAAAAGGAAGGAAGTATGGGCATGCGGGAAGGGGGGTGTAGGCAATAGCATGATGGGAGTGGTAGTCACAGCTCAACATCCCCCAGCCACATGGCCCTGCAAGCTCACACCCAAGCATGCACACCTCACAGGGAGTGGAAAGCCACTTCAAAGATGTCTGACAATGCTGCTCTGATGTGGGGATCACAAGGCCATGCTGGGAACTGGGCCCCAACAAACAGCAGGACACCACTGTCAGCCATCTAGCCATTGCTGTCACACTCACATACACTGAAGTCCACTCAAAAGGAAGGAAGTATGGGCATGCTGGGAAGGGGGCTGTAGGCAATAGCATGATGGGAGTGGTAGTCACAGCTCAACATCCCCCAGCCACATGGCCCAGCAAGCTCACACTCAAGCATGCACACCTCACAGGGAGTGGAAAGCCACTTCAAAGATGTCTGACAATGCTGCTCTGATGTGGGGATCACAAGGCCATGCTGGGAACTGGGCCCCAACAAACAGCAGGACACCACTGTCAGCCATCTTGCCATTGCTGTCACACTCACACACACTGAAGTCCACTCAAAAGGAAGGAAGTATGGGCATGCTGGGAAGGGGGTGGAGGCAATAGCATGATGGGAGTGGTAGTCACAGCTCAACATCCCCCAGCCACATGGCCCAGCAAGCTCACACTCAAGCATACACACCTCACAGGGAGTGGAAAGCCACTTCAAAGATGTCTGACAATGCTGCTCTGATGTGGGGATCACAAGGCCATGCTGGGAACTGGGCCCCAATAAACAGCAGGACACCACTGTCAGCCATCTTGCCATTGCTGTCACACTCACACACACTGAAGTCCACCCAAAGGAAGGAAGTATGGGCATGCTGGGAAGGGGGGTGTAGGCAATAGCATGATGGGAGTGGTAGTCACAGCTCAACATCCCCCAGCCACATGGCCCAGCAAGCTCACACTCAAGCATGCACACCTCACAGGGAGTGGAAAAGAACTGACAAGATGGCTGACAATGGGTACTGCTGTGGGGATCACAAGGCCATGCTGGGAACTGGGCACCAACAAACAACAGGACACCACCTACTGACATCCTGAGAGTCAACCTGAACCCACTGCAAGGGTGGCATGCTTCATGGTGGGAGAACTGGGCTGGGGGAGAAGGATGGCCGGATGTCCACCAAATACAACCAATGCTGGCCATGTACACACCTCAACATTCATATTGAAATGCTCAAAGTATGCAGGACAATGTGCTACACCAATATCAACCTCTGACTGTGACAACTTAGGACAATGCAATGTACAGGCCCGCATCCAGAGGTACAGTCACAACTGTCAGGTGTGTGAACCACTGATGCCTGCAGAAACATAACATACATTGTGTGTGTCTCCCAAAAACAGGTGATGATGGGGACACAGCAGCAGACGCTGAGGAGTCCCTGTCCCCGGCTCCGGGGGACACTCAGCTCACTGGTGTGGAACAGCCTCTTCCCTCCTCGGATGACGAAGAGCTACCTGGCACCTCCGCAGTGAGTCATCATGCAGCACCAGCAGGACCACCAGCTGCAACCCCTGCACCCACCCCTCCAACAACTGCCAACACACAGACCACCCCTGCCGACACGGACAGACCAAGGACCACCACCACCAACAGCACACGGACCCCGGCCCAATGTGGAGCAACGGACACCAACACCAGCAAAACCCCCCAAGGGGGCCCAGGGTCACCTGTGCGTGCCACCGCAGGTCCTGCACGTGTCGCCAGGGGTGGTAGACATAGGTCGCTGCTTGCAGAGGGCTCTGGACTGCATGATGACCCACAACTGGTACGCATAGCTGATGCGTACCAGACTAGCACCGGAGAGTTCAGCCAGGTAGTGGGGATCCTCAGGGACATTCAACAGCAGCAGGCTGCCCATCATGCCCGCTCGGACTCCCACATGTCCCGCATGGAGTCCAAGTGGGACACATTGCAAGAACTGACGGCGGTGCATAGGGACATATTACAATGCCTCCGCCAGATTTGCACCAACATGTCAACACCTCCCTGTGTGCCCACAACATCTGGTGCTGCAACAACTGCAACTGCCACAGGGAGGGAGGATGACTCTGGCGGAG
Organism: Calotriton arnoldi; assembly: GCA_963921515.1. Lineage (NCBI taxonomy): Eukaryota > Metazoa > Chordata > Amphibia > Caudata > Salamandridae > Calotriton > Calotriton arnoldi. Next base: position 39,927 of record CAWUFW010024653.1, on the reverse strand, counting down.
AGTCCCCTGCACCGCAGCAGGCTGCACTTGAGGGTCCCCCCCAAAGAAGAGGGGTCGTCCGAGGAAGGACAACTGAGAGGCCGATGGCCATGCGCAACCCCCAGGAAGCCAACACCTGTTCTGGAAAATCACCTTTGTGCGCAAACTCTTCACCCTGTCGAATGCAACACAACTCTCCCACATGACATGGGGAGCTCAAGTTGGACCAATGTATCAGATGACTGTGGACTTTACTCAGGACATTTCTGCTATCAGGACTTCCAAATCATCTAGGAACTTTGGATTACAATCACAATGTACAGCACCCACCATCCTGTGCACTATACTCACACATGTATGTCAATAAACTCACTAATACACCATACTTGCCTCTGTTGTGATTCCAACGTTGTTTCTGAAGTGGAGATGATGATCTGCGAAATGACACTGTGCATGCTAACTGCTACAGCAAGTACAACACCGGCATGTGAGTCATGGCGACGTGACACATATGAGGGAGACACACCACCAGGGCTACACAACACATACACACCAGGGACATCTGACTCATCGCCTACACTGATGTTGCCAGGAAATACGGTGCAATGCACAGACCCAACACCTATTCACAGTCTGTGTTAACTAGCCCACCGGTGCAGTAAGCAAATGTCAGTCAGATGTGTGACCACAGACAACGCACATCACAAAGTGAAGCACAGGTTTATTACACATTTGCAACATGTTGTAACCACTACAGATGCAAGGTAATCCCACCTGGCAGTGGGCACACAGTCAACAAGTGTAGAAGAAAGGAAGTCCATGGGTGTGGTGCACATCACCTGTATGGAAACGACAGCTACCACCCTGGAAGTTGATTCACGGTGTCGGGGGATCACAGTTGACCAAACTACTCTGAAAGTACCCTGTGAAGGACAGAAATGACACACAGTCAAAAGCACTGAAGAACAGGACAGAACTGCAATACTCATGCCCAATACATGTCACAAGATACCCACCCAGAACCAAGTTAGCATGTCAACACTGTTGTGGAGTACAGACTACCTGTAAGGACACATCGCTGCACGCATACAGTCATGTAGCACATGGACACACTCAAACAGCACCAGAGACCCACCAACACATATCATGCAAACTCACATCATTGACATAACATCCCTGGATACTCACATTCAGCTGAAGAAGTTGGTGATGAGCTGTGTGCGGACATCACCCTCATCATCATCATCATCACTGGCATCGTGGTCCAGGCCAGGATCCTCCACAGGTGGCGGATGTTGGTCATCGTCATCCAGGATGAGAGGCAACTCCTTCCGCACTGCCAGGTTGTGTAGCATGCAGCAGACGATGACAATCTTGCACACCTTTGCTGGGGCATATGGGAGGGCCCCTCCTGTCTTGTCCAGGCAGCGGAAGCAGCTCTTCAGGAGACCAAATGTCCGCTCAATCACTCTCCTGGTCCGACCATGTGCCTCAGTGTAGCGCATCTGGGCTGGTGTCACAGGGTTCCTGAGGGCGTCAGCAACCATGGCATGTTGGGGTATCCGGAGTCACCTACATACAGACAATTGCACATTAGCTGAGTTGGAAAAGAGGGTGGAACACTACATTGCAGAACACACACAATGGTACAAAGTCAGTACACACCGACAAGCCAGGCACGCTGGTTCCGCATCTGTGACATCATCCTCGGGATGCGACTACTCCTCTTCACGTAGGCATTGTGTGCAGAACCGGGAAACGGGCACACACGTGTGAGATGCTCATATCTGCAAGACATACCACCAGTGCATTGACCGAATGGTAGTGTTTGCGGTTCCTGTATGCCTGCTCTTGGGCCTGTGGTGGTACCAAAGCCACATGTGTCCCATCAATGGAGCCAATGACATGCGGCATCCTCCCCAGGGCATAGAAGTCACTCTTCACGTCAGTGAGTTGTTGAAGTCTAGGGAAATAGATGTACTGGTTCAGGTATCTCAACATAGCCTCCAAAACATCGCGGAGCACACGGCTGAACATGGTCTGTGACATCCCACCAGCAGACGCCACAGTGTGTTGAAAGGTACCGGTGGCAAAGAAGTGTAGGGCTGCCATCACCTTCACCTTGGGGGTCAGCGCTGTAGGGTATGTCCGGCCAGGTTGCAAATGTGGGGCCAACCGCACCGTCAATTCCTCAATCAGCGGCCTGGTGAAGCGGTACCGTCGGATGCAGTCCCGTTCGACCATGGTTGCAAGGTCAGGGAATGGTCTATGGACAGCTGGTGCCCTGCAGTGCATAGGTGAAGAAAGAAAGATTGTCAGTCACCCCACATATGTGGCATTGACCATACTCAATATCACATGATACATCATTATGAGACACAAGTACATGATGTGTGCAGTTCCGTAAGGACATGTATGGCACCTACATGGCCCACATCTAACATCACAGTTCAACAAGTGGCATCAACAAGTCCCAGGTTGTGCCATGGGATATCGTTAGGCTGTGTCACAGTTCCCATGTACTGCTGTCACGTTACAAACACACACCACAGTGACATGTGAGGACAGATGTGCCCCAGGCATCACAGCTCATCGACAGGTAGATTCCCAGGGACCCTGTATTGCCACATGGACACTGGCATGACATGGTGCATCATGAATACACCACAGCAAAACAACCATGACCCCCACAGGTAGTGGTCCCTGTTGCCTCGTCAGGACAGACATGGATGTCTGTGACACACACACACACAACTTCAAAGTCCATGCACAAACAACGTGGATGTGGAGATTGTCTCCCATTGTGCACATGGAATCAGAGACATTGTAAACACAACATGCACACAGACTGTGGAGGGCAATCACTATTGTGGCAATGGGTCACCCTGGGACGTACATACCATCCCACATGGGACTCAGGGGGTATGTGACATGACATACACATACACAACCGTGAAATGTGACCATGCCACATGCTCAGAAATGAACAGTTGCACATCACAGTGGTCATGTGCACGACACACCAAGGATTCTGTCCCCATGAACACGTGCACAGCCTGGGAGTGGCTGCCCCCAAGTGCCACCCACAAAACAACATGTTGACCCCCATACACAGAATAGGTAATGCAGCCTTACATGCCTTAGGATACAGTGTGGACAGGCTGTGGTGTTGTAGGTGTGCCCCTCACTCCCTGGGAAGTAAATGTGGCTGGCATACATTCACCTGTGACAGGCATGGTGACATATGCCAGTGACTTGTACAGGGACACGTTGTACAGCAATGGACCGATCTGTGCGCACGCATTGGCCATTGCATATGATGTGAGCAGGTACGCATTGTACAGCAATGGACCGATCTGTGCGCACGCATTGGCCATTGCATATGATGTGAGCAGGTACGCGTTGTACAGCAATGGACCGATCTGTGCGCACGCATTGGCCATTGCATACAATGTGGCGAGTGCAGCGTTGTCATCCGATGTACGCGTTGTACAGCAATGGACCGATCGGTGCGCACCCATTGGCCATTGCATATGATGTGAGCAGGTACGCGTTGTACAGCAATGGACCGATCTGTGCGCACGCATTGGCCATTGCATATGATGTGAGCAGGTACGCGTTGTACAGCAATGGACTGATCTGTGCGCACGCATTGGCCATTGCATACAATGTGAGCGGGTACGCGTTGTCATCCGATGTACGCGTTGTACAGCAATGGACCGATCGGTGCGCACCCATTGGCCATTGCATATGATGTGAGCAGATGCGTGTTGTACAGCAATGGACCGATCTGTGCGCCACGCATTGGCCATTGCATATGATGTGAGCAGATGCGCGTTGTACAGCAATGGACTGATCTGTGCGCACGCATTGGCCATTGCATCACAATGTGGCCAGTGCAGCGTTGTCATCCGATATACGCGTTGTACAGCAATGGACGATCAGTGTGCACCATTTGGCCATTGCATACGATGTGGCGAGTACAGCGTTATACAGCAATGGACCGATCGGTGCGCCGCGCATTGGCCATTGCATACAATGTGGCGAGTGCAGCGTTGTCATCCGATGTACGCGTTGTACAGCAATGGACCGATCGGTGCGCACCCATTGGCCATTGCATATGATGTGAGCAGGTACGGCGTTGTACAGCAATGGACCGATCTGTGCGCACGCATTGGCCATTGCATATGATGTGAGCAGGTATGCGTTGTACAGCAATGGACCGATCTGTGCACACGCATTGGCCATTGCATACAATGTGGCGGAGTGCAGCGTTGTCATCCGATGTGCGTGTTGTACAGCAATGGACGATCGGTGTGCACCCATTGGCCATTGCATATGATGTGAGCGAGTGCAGCGTTGTACAGCAATGGACCGATCTGTGCGCACGCATTGGCCATTGCATATGATGTGAGCAGGTGCGCGTTGTACAGCAATGGACGATCGGTGCGCGCGCATTGGCCATTGCATACAATGTGGCCGGAGTACAGCGTTGTCATCCGATGTCAGCGTTGTACAGCAATGGACCGATCGGTGCGCACCCATTGGCCATTGCATATGATGTGAGCAGATGCAGCGTTGTACAGCAATGGACGATCGGTGCGCGCGCATTGGCCATTGCATATGATGTGAGCAGATACGCGTTGTACAGCAATGGACGATCTGTGCGCACGCATTGCCCATTGCATATGATGTGAGCAGGTACGCGTTGTACAGCAATGGACCGATCGGCGCGCTGCGCATTGGCCATTGCATACAATGTGGCGAGTGCAGCGTTGTCATCCGATGTCACGCGTTGTACAGCAATGGACCAATCGGTGCGCACCCATTGGCCATTGCATATGATGTGAGCAGAGTACGCGTTGTACAGCAATGGACCGATCGGCGCGCACGCATTGGCCATTGCATACAATGTGGCCAGTGCAGCGTTGTCAATCGATGTAAGCGTTGTACAGCAATGGACGATCGGTGCGCACCCATTGGCCATTGCATATGATGTGAGCAGATGCAGCGTTGTACAGCAATGGACCGATCTGTGCGCTGCGCATTGGCCATTGAATATGATGTGAGCAGATGCAGCGTTGTACAGCAATGGACCAATCGTGCGCTGCGCATTGGCCATTGCACTACAATGTGGCGAGTGCAGCGTTGTCATCCGATGTGCGCGTTGTACAGCAATGGACCGATCGGTGCGCACCCATTAGCCATGGCATATGATGTGAACAGAGTACGCGTTGTACAGCAATGGACCGATCAGGCGCTTCGCATTGGCCATTGCATACAATGTGGCGCAGTGCAGCGTTGTCATCCGATATGCGCGTTGTACAGCAATGGACCGATCGGTGCGCCACGCATTGGCCATTGCATACAATGTGGCCGAGTGCAGCGTTGTCATCCGATGTACGCGTTGTACAGCAATGGACCGATCGGTGCGCACCCATTGGCCATTGCATATGATGTGAGCAGGTACGCGTTGTACAGAAATGGACCGATCTGTGCGCACTCATTGGCCATTGCATATGATGTGAGCAGGTACGCGTTGTACAGCAATGGACCGATCGGCAGCGTACGCATTGGCCATTGCATACAATGTGGCGAGTGCAGCGTTGTCATCCGATGTACGCGTTGTACAGCAATGGACCGATCGGTGCGCACCCATTGGCCATTGCATATGATGTGAGCAGGTGCAGCGTTGTACAGCAATGGACCGATCGGCGCGCTACGCATTGGCCATTGCATACAATGTGGCGAGTGCAGCGTTGTCATCCGATGTACGCGTTGTACAGCAACGGGCGATCGGTGCGCACCCATTAGCCATTGCATATGATGTGAGCAGGTGCAGCGTTGTACAGCAATGGACCGATCGGCAGCGCACGCATTGGCCATTGAATACAATGTGGCGAGTGCAGCGTTGTCATCCGATATGCGTGTTGTACAGCAATGGACCGATCTGTGCGCACGCATTGGCCATTGCATATGATGTGAGCAGGTACGCGTTGTACAGCAATGGACCGATCGGTGCGCACCCATTGGCCATTGCATATGATGTGAGCAGGTACGCGTTGTACAGCAATGCACCGATCTGTGCGCACGCATTGGCCATTGCATATGATGTGAGCATTTACGCGTTGTACAGCAATGGACCGATCGGCGCGCACGCATTGGCCATTGCATACAATGTGAGCGGGTACGCGTTGTCATCCGATGTACGCGTTGTACAGCAATGGACCGATCGGTGCGCACCCATTGGCCATTGCATATGATGTGAGCAGGTACGCGTTGTACAGCAATGGACCAATCGGCGCGCACGCATTGGCCATTGCATACAATGTGAGCGGGTACGCGTTGTCTTCCGATGTAAGCGTTGTACAGCAATGGACCGATCGGTGCGCACCCATTGGCCATTGCATATGATGTGAGCAGGTACGCGTTGTACAGCAATGGACCGATCTGTGCACACGCATTGGCCATTGAATATGATGTGAGCAGGTACGCGTTGTACAGCAATGGACCGATCGGCGCGCACGCATTGGCCATTGCATACAATGTGGCGAGTGCAGCGTTGTCATCCGATGTACAGCGTTGTACAGCAATGGACCGATCGGTGCGCACCCATTGGCCATGGCATATGATGTGAGCAGGTACGCGTTGTACAGCAATGGACGATCGAGCGCCGCGCATTGGCCATTGCATACAATGTGGCGGAGTGCAGCGTTGTCATCCGATGTACGCGTTGTACAGCAATGGACCGATCGGTGCGCACCCATTGGCCATTGCATATGATGTGAGCAGGTACACGTTGTACAGCAATGGACCGATCGGTGCGCACCCATTGGCCATTGCATATGATGTGAGCAGGTACGCGTTGTACAGCAATGGACCGATCTGTGCGCGCGCATTGGCCATTGCATATGATGTGAGCAGAGTACGCGTTGTACAGCAATGGACCGATCGGCGCGCGCGCATTGGCCATTGCGTACAATGTGGCGAGTGCAGCGTTGTCATCCGATGTACGCGTTGTACAGCAATGGACCGTTTAGTGCGCACCCATTGGCCATTGCATATGATGTGAGCAGATACGCGTTGTACAGCAATGGACGATCGGCGCGCTACGCATTGGCCATTGCATACAATGTGGCGAGTGCAGCGTTGTCATCCGATGTACAGCGTTGTACAGCAATGGATCGATCGGTGCACACCCATTGGCCATTGCATATGATATGAGCAGGTACGCGTTGTACAGCAATGGACCGATCGGCGCGCACGCATTGGCCATTGCATACAATGTGAGCGGGTACCCGATGTCATCCGATGTACGCGCTGTACAGCAATGGACCGATCGGTGCGCACCCATTGGCCATTGCATATGATGTGAGCAGGTGCGCGTTGTACAGCAATGGACCGATCGGCGCGCACGCATTGGCCATTGCATACAATGTGAGCGGGTACGCATTGTCATCCGATGTACGCATTGTACAGCAATGGACCGATCTGTGCCCACGCATTGGCCATTGCATATGATGTGAGCAGGTACGCGTTGTACAGCAATGGACCGATCGGCGCGCACGCATTGGCCATTGCATACAATGTGAGCGGGTACGCGTTGTCATCCGATGTACGCGTTGTACAGCAGTGGACCGATCGGTGCGCACCCATTGGCTATGGCCTGGCCTGGCAACGGACGCGTTTTCAAATCTTTAACGAGTCTGATGCTGTGAATTCAGTTGGTCACCCACAACAATGTTGCAAATTCATGGGTGTCATGAAGTTGAACTTTTGAAGGATGCTGTGGGCGTGTGTAAGTGGTGCAATTCCATGGATTGGCCAGATTCAGAAGATGCAAACGACTTGGACCTATCACTTTGGACACATGGGACAGTATCTGCCTCAGCAGCACACATATAATGCTGGCTGTTCCCCTGAGAGCTCACTTGCCTGCACTACATGCTCCAGGACGACATCTGCCACCACCACTGCTGCTGTATCTGCACCCTCTGGATCCTGCAATGGCACGTACTGTGGAGAGAGCCCCAGCCTTCAGCACTGAGGAGAACCAGGCCCTGCTGGACAGCCTCCTTCCACAGTACATAAAGCTGTATGGGAAACCAGGGGAGCAGGTGAGTGTGCTGTCCACTGCCTTACTAAATGTGCATGTTGTCTGACTAGCAAGACTTACAGTGTGCACGCCACTGGCTAGCAGGCTCACTGAGTAGTTGTCACCCCCCATAGTGTGTAGTTACATGCACTGAACAGGTATAGTGCAGTGACAGTGCATTTAAACAAGGTTTTACTTCCCAGGCAATGATACCATGTAGTAACTGCTGGCAAACTGTCCATAGCCATCGTTGCACTGCCTGTGTACATCATGTGCCCCTGTGATTGAGACATGTATATCCAACTGTGTAATGCACGTATATGTTGCATGTGTAGTAATGGCCTTTTCACTTTGTCATCCTCACAGGTTGATGCCCACCAGAATCAGCAGATATGGCTGACCATCGTCCGGGCAGTGAGATCCGTGGGGGTCTACAAGCGCCGGATCCGCAACTGCCAGAAGAGGTGGCAGGACCTTCGGGGCTGGACCCGGAGGATCGCACGGGTCCAGCTGAAGCTGTCGCCTCCTCGCAGGAGGGGCGGACACCGGACCCTGACCCCCACATGCTCAGGATCCTGGCGGTGGTCTTCCCTGATCTGGATGGGCAGCTGAAGGCCAGAGAGCAGCAAGGAGGGGGTGAGTCCATGACTGCATTGTGAACTTTGTCTGCCATGCTATGTGCCCTCCTCTGGCCTGGTTAAACTTCCACAGTACATCAGTCATGTGGTCCAGGACCCATGTCCCTCAATTGTGCACTGCCCACTCCTCATCTGATACCCAGGTGTGGCCCTTACAGTCAGGGAATTGTGTCACTTGGGTACTGTGTCCTTGCATTTTGCTTAGCTCAAGGTGGGGGACAGCATTTGTTCCCCTAACTCTGTGGTGGGCATCATGGGTGGGTCCATTGCTTACACAATGCCTGTGTTCTGACATGTAATCTGCGTGTTACTTTGATATGTGGTCCAATTGCTGAGCTGATCCACCACATGTGCCTGGGGTATCTGGCACACACCCATGCTGCGGGTGTGTACAATGTTTGGGCCCCAGGAGTGTGTATATTACGTGTGTCACACATACTTAGCCACCTGCCTACTGTCCAGGGCTCATCCCTCATTCACGTGGGGCAGGACAGTCATGCCTACTCCAGGCCATACAATACACTATGTACTCCCACTCCCGTGTATCAGCTGACACATTGTGCTCAGTGATATGTCCCCTCAGGTGTCTGCCTCTGTGTCAGTGTGCTGTGGCTTCGTTGTCAGGACTACCTGGGTGTTTCTCGGTTGGGGCTCAGCATGCCACCGGAGATGTGACCATAGGAGACGATATTTGTGTGATACATAGGTGTTTGATCACCTGACCGTGCAGACTGGGGTATGCGAATGTGAAGTTCAGGCAGCTGTTTCCCATTCACAGCAGATTGTGAGGTGCTCAGGTTCAGAGGGTTGTGTTACAGGTCTCCCATATGTCCAATTGGTATGACGTGGACAAATAAGGGTTCAGATGATGTGGTGTGTGGGGGATGTACATGTGCACTTGTTCAGCTCCAGGACTTGCATTCCCCATGACCTAGGATTGTGACACAGTGCAGACTGTTGTTGTCTGGCTGCCCTGCCCATGTGACTGGAGACAGTGATGTATGACTTAGCAGGCATGCCTGTGCCATGGCATGAAACTTTCAATGAGTGATCCTGCAGGGGAGTGACATGTGCTACATGCACACCATTGTGGTAATGACTATCAGGACATGGGTGCATCATGGTGTCTGGTGCTGGTATGCAAGAGTTGTGATGTGTGCATGTTCACATGCTTCACCGTGTTCTCTGCACTGTCCAACTACTGTGTAGGTGGTGCATGTGTCCACACTGGGGTATTGCCATCCAACAGACACCAGACAGATGGGTGCAAGGCCAGGAGGGATGTGAGTGCCATGGTTGACCATCAGACTGACAATTGGCTTCTCCTACTCTGTTTGGGCACTTTTGGCAATGTTCAACTAAGGATGCCAGGGCTTGCTCTGTAATGTGCTGTACTTACTGTGGTGTGTGCGTTCGGTGCAGGTGACTGATGTTTGTCTGTTTCCTTATTGTTTGCAGATACATCCACGGCCACAGGAGGGGACAGCTCCATGGACCAGGAGGAGCCGCAGAGCCAGACTGGGTCAGCAGCCGAGGAGTGGTCGGAGGGACCCAGTGGCACGGAGGGCGAGGGAGCCACACCGAGGAGTCCTCAGCAGTATCCACCTCAGCTGAGGACCACAGCAGCTCGGAGGATGACTCCCTTGTGGAGGTGGGTGTCAGCAGCCACCACACCCCAGCTAGTGTTGCTGTCCCCACCACCACCACCACCGCCCTCCCATCGGCTCCCATTCCCGAGGTCCGTGGAGGCTCCCATGTTCGGGATCGTGTCTCCTTCGTGCCAGGCTCCGCACCCCCTGCCCCTGTGTCCCCTGCTGCCCTGAGTGAGGAGTCTGTGTACCTCCTTCGCCAGCTCCATGTAGGGCAGACAGCAATACTGAGTGTCCTCCATGCCCACACCACTCTGTTGACTCAGCTGGTGTCATTCATGGAGGGCATCTCATCGGGCATGTCTGCCCTACAGAGGGGCAATAGTTCCATGGACTCCTCCCTGACGGCAGCAGTGTCCCTCCTCCGACAGTCCCTCACCCCTCCTACCTCTGCCCCATCCACACTCCACAGCACCTTACCTGTCCCAAGCACACACCCACCGGCACAGGCACACATCAGCACAGACACAAGCAGCACACAGACACACACGCCAAAATCCAGATGCACACGCACGCACAGTCAGGGGACTGAAACCACACTCACAGGGGATGGGGCCCAGGCACACACACACGCATCCACGAGCACTGCGCAGTCCTCAGATACCTCTCCCTCCAAGGCCCCTTCCCTTGCCTCACCTGCAACCCCACAGACAAAGCGGGTCTTCCTCAGTGACCTCGGCCTCTACCCCTCCAATCCAGCTGATACAGCATTCAGGGGGAAGAGGAAGCCCACCCACACGGAGGGAGTGCCCCTCACCCCCGGACACCCTCCCCCAGGCGCAGACCGACTGAGCGCCCCCATCCGCAAGTCCCCCGGACCCAGAAGAGCAAGGCCCCGCCGCCGCCCTGCAGCTCAACCAGCAAGTCTCCTTCCTCCATCCCTCAGGCCCCCACTCCACAGGTGCCCCCACCACACCCTGCCCCAGGTTCCCCCACCCACAGATACACCATCCCCAAAATGATCCGGCCTTCTCCCCCTGCCACTTGCTCTTCCGGCACCACACCCCCGCTGCGCATGTCTGTGCCACTGGTGTGGAGACGGTGTCCTCCCCCTCTGTCCTGCCCACCTTACCTGAACCCCATTCTCCTCCCCTGGAGGTAGGCACTGCAGTGGAGTCCACTACCACCCCGTCTGACTTGGGCACTGCAGTGGGGAACCTGTCCACTCCATCTGCATGGCCCACTGCAGTCGTGCCGGCACCCACACCATCTGAGTCATGCCCCCCGGTTGTGCCGGCACACACCATGTCAGACACCTCCACTGCAGTTGTCAGTGGCTCTCCAGCACCCACCACCCCTTCCCTGCCTCCTTCTGGTGAGCCCTGATCCTATCCCTGCGGTGCCTCTGGCACTGGCACCCTGTTTGGACTCTTATTATGGACTGGCCATTGGCCTTTGTTATATATTTTCTTTCACTTCTCTCACCCAAATGCTGAATAAAGCAACTTTCTGTTCTCTAGTGGTTTTGCTTCTGATGTACATGATGTTGATGATGCTAACCGTGCCCTTGCTGCAGTGATGGTGATTTTTGGTCTCATGAAAATGAAGTGTTACTGTGCAGGAACCCATGTGGTCCACGGGGAATGTGTCCTATCCTGTAGTGTATCCATGTCATCCTTTGCAGCATATGAGGGTGTCATGTTTTCAATATTTGGCAATGGGATTTCCTACTTACATTTGCAATATCACATCTGTGGCTTACACCCCTGCACATCTGTTGTGCTTGCCATTGTTCAATTAGTCTACTTCCCTGACCGTGTGGCCATCTCCACTGGACATGCAAGTTTGAGCATCAATGGGGAAGGACTCATCTGTGTTGTCAGTGCAACTTGCTATACATGTGTGTTGGATCTGTGCTGATCATTTCGTTGACACTCCCATGACCAGGCTGATATGACGGGAGCCTTCATTTAGTGCTAATTGTTGACTGTGTGACCAAGTGTTCTGCTGACATGATGGAGCCCTACTGAGGCAACATATGGCACAGCTTTCCTCACACAGGAGTGGAGTCCCCTCATGGCAGTGTGTAATCCTGTGACATTGCCTGAGCCCAAGGTGTGTGTTGTGTGAGCATGTCTGTGTGTGTTCACTTCCATTTTGCTGGGCGTGCTGGGATCCCTAGTGATGTTCCTGTTTGTGATGCTTGCTGAGTTGACCTATGTTCCCCCAAAGTCTTCTCCCTGGGTTCTCTGTGATGTGGGTGCATGGCACATTACTGGTCATCAGGGTGTCACCCATAGGTGTGTTTGCTGTCAGGGCTGAGTTTGTGGGCAAACGCAGATGGGACACAGTCAGGATTCCCCTTGTCACTTGTTGTTTACACCTGTCATGTAATTTCCAGTTTGTGTTAGCTTTCAGTGATTGTGACACGTTGTGTGTGTGACTGCTGGCACTCCTCAGGGTCAGGGCTGCAATGTTGGTAGTTGTCTATGTGTGTTCTTTGTGGGTGACCTTGGCTTCTTCATTGGTGTGGGACTGTGGCCGGGATCCCATTGGTTGGTGTGGTATTGCCGTCATGTCCATGTACAGCGTAGTGTGCAGTGTGTCAGACATTCAGGAGTCTTGTTGACTGGCCATGTGTGATGTGTTTCTGCACCTTAGTTCCCACCACCACCCCTGGGATTGTCATGGGTGCATGTGCAATGTCACCAGTGCATGTGAGCTTCACTGCTGCACATTGTTGGAGGTCGAGGTGTGTGGTGTTGAGTGTGTGCAAATGAGAGTTGTTGCCCGGCTAGACCCCTGCCTCCATGTTGGCCTTGGCTTACTGGCCGTGCTGATTGATTTGTGCTTGTGTAGGTGTGATGGTAGTTTGTTGCTCAGGACACATGACTGTGGTTCACAGTGTGAACGACATCTAGCTTTGTCATCACAGTGGGATTCTCATGCAGCCCAGGGTCACCACATTGTGGGGACCCTGGAGGTAGTGCTGTGGTGTGTCTGTGTCTTGCTGTGTCAGTTGCTGTTCCTACATGCTTGTGTGACATGTGTGATTTGTGCTCCCTCTCATCTAACAATGCCTGATTGCCCACATAGGGGATTTGGATCCATGAGTTAATTTTGTGTGGCACTGTATGCGCATCTGTGTAATTGGTATTCAGGCCTCATCATGTGTTGTGTGGTTGCCTGGGGACACTGGCACCTCCCCCTCACCTGTTGTGTTTGATGTGCAGTGTGGGGCTGCCTGTTTGTGTTTGTGCATCTGCACCACTGCATTGGCATATCTTTAGTGTGCCATTGGCTGTATGTTGTTTGTTGGGTTTGACCTGCTGTCCCTGGGACTCCTAGGTCATCAGTCAGCACGATGATCATGGTTTGTGTGTCCCATTGCTGCCATGGTATGGTATCTGTTCACCTCACATCTACAGTCTCCACAGGATGTCTACATTTGTGTGCCCATTGGAGCAGATATGTGTTCTGCATTATGATGGTCACTTCTGTCATTGTGTTATTGATGAATGTTGACAGTGTCATCCCCCATGGGTGATGTTTGTCTGCACATGGCCAAAGGTATGTCTTATTTGCACTGCACTGTTTGCCTCACCCAATATATGTTGCTATGGGACACGAACACTACTTTGCCACTGATGTGTTTGTTGTTCTGTGACCAGGATTCAGCCATGCTGTTTGGCATTTGAAGCTTTTTCCATGACAACACTTACCTTTTGGTCACTGTGATGATGGGGGTTTAGACCCCATTGCCACAATGTTCAAGATGTGCTTCAGCTATGGACCCCACACTTACATTTTGGTCACTGTGATGATGGGGGTTTAGACCCCATTGCCACAATGTTCAAGATGTGCTTCAGCTATGGACCCCACACTTACATTTTGGTCACTGTGATGATGGGGGTTTAGACCCCATTGCCACAATGTTCAAGATGTGCTTCAGCTATGGACCCCACACTTACATTTTGGTCACTGTGATGATGGGGGTTTAGACCCCATTGCCACAATGTTCAAGATGTGCTTCAGCTATGGACCCCACACTTACCTTTTGGTCACTGTGATGATGGGGGTTTAGACCCCATTGCCAAATGTTCAAGATGTGCTTCAGCTATGGACCCCACACTTACATTTTGGTCACTGTGATGATGGGGGTTGGACCCCATTGCCACAGTGGTCATGGTCTGCTTGCATTGTGGAGGCCACACACATTTATGTGTGACACATGTGATAGGGGTCACATTGTATGTTCAAAGTCATGTTCAGTGTTGTAGGCATTTGACACAGTCTACACACGCTTGTCATGGTGTTGGGGGGATGTCTTTTTCTTGCATTCCTTATGTTGTAGTGTGCTGGTTGTGTCATGCATTGCCCATCCTATGAGTGGGGGTGGTGTTGGTGGTAGTAGGTGTAGACATCTAGCACCCCCTGAGTAGGGGTGGTAGTAGTGACAGGCATCCAGCCCCCCATGGGTAGGGGTTGTAGTAGTGGAAGGCATCCAGCCCCCCCTGAGTAGGGGTGGTAGTAGTGACAGGCATCCAGCCCCCCATGGGTAGGGGTGGTAGTAGTGGTAGGCATCCAGCCCCCCATTAGTAGGGGTGGTAGTAGTGGTAGGCATCCAGCCCCCATGGGTAGGGGTGGTGGTAGTGGTAGGCATCTAGCACCCCTTGAGTAGGGGTGGTGGTAGTGGTAGGCATCCAGCCCCCCCTGAGTAGGGGTGGTAGTAGTGACAGGCATCCAGCCCCCCATTAGTAGGGGTGGTAGTAGTGGTAGACATCTAGCACCCCCTGAGTAGGGGTGGTAGTAGTGGTAGGCATCCAGGCCCCCATGGGTAGGGGTAGTGGTAGTGGTAGGCATCCAGCCCCCCATGGGTAGGGGTGGTAGTAGTGGTAGGCATCCAGCCCCCCATGGGTAGGGGTGGTAGTAGTGGTAGGCATCCAGCCCCCATTAGTAGGGGTGGTAGTAGTGGTAGACATCTAGCACCCCTGAGTAGGGGTGGTAGTAGTGGTAGGCATCCAGCCCCCATGGGTAGGGGTGGTGGTAGTGGTGAGGCATCCAGCCCCCATTAGTAGGGGTGGTAGTAGTGGTAGACATCTAGCACCCCTGAGTAGGGGTGGTAGTAGTGGTAGGCATCCAGCCCCCCATGGGTAGGGGTGCTGGTAGTGGTAGGCATCTAGCACCCCTGAGTAGGGGTGGTGGTAGTGTTAGGCATCCAGCCCCCTGAGTAGGGGTGGTAGTAGTGACAGGCATCCAGCCCCCATTAGTAGGGGTGGTAGTAGTGGTAGACATCTAGCACCCACTGAGTAGGGGTGGTAGTAGTGGTAGGCATCCAGCCCCCATGGGTAGGGGTGGTGGTAGTGGTAGGCATCTAGCACCCCTGAGTAGGGGTGTTGGTAGTGGTAGGCATCCAGCCCCCTGAGTAGGGGTGGTAGTAGTGACAGGCATCCAGCCCCCATGGGTAGGGGTGGTAGTAGTGGTAGGCATCCAGCCCCCATTAGTAGGGGTGGTATTAGTGGTAGACATCTAGCACCCCTGAGTAGGGGTGGTGGTAGTGGTAGGCATCCAGCCCCCTGAGTAGGGGTGGTAGTAGTGACAGGCATCCAGCCCCCATGGGTAGGGGTGGTGGTAGTGGTGAGGCATCCAGCCCCCATGGGTAGGGGTGGAAGTAGTGGGAGGCATCCAGCCCCCATGGGTAGGGGTGGTAGTAGTGGTAGGCATCTAGCACCACCTGAGTAGGGGTGGTAGTAGTGGTAGGCATCCAGCCCCCATGGGTAGGGGTGGTGGTAGTGGTAGAGCATCCAGCCCCCCTGAGTAGGGGTGGTAGTAGTGACAGGCATCCAGCCCCCATGGGTAGGGGTGGTAGTAGTGGTAGGCATCCAGCCCCCATTAGTAGGGGTGGTAGTAGTGGTAGACATCTAGCACCCACTGAGTTGGGGTGGTAGTAGTGGTAGGCATCCAGCCCCCCATGGGTAGGGGTGGTGGTAGTGGTAGGCATCTATCACCCCCTGAGTAGGGGTGGTGGTAGTGGTAGGCATCCAGCCCCCCCTGAGTAGGGGTGGGAGTAGTGACAGGCATCCAGCCCCCCATGGGTAGGGGTGGTAGTAGTGGTAGGCATCCAGCCCCCATTAGTAGGGGTGGTATTAGTGGTAGACATCTAGCACCCCTGAGTAGGGGTGGTGGTAGTGGTAGGCATCCAGCCCCCTGAGTAGGGGTGGTAGTAGTGGTAGGCATCCAGCCCCCATGGGTAGGGGTGGTGGTAGTGGTAGAGCATCCAGCCCCCATGGGTAGGGGTGGTAGTAGTGGTAGGCATCTAGCACCCCTGAGTAGGGGTGGTAGTAGTGGTAGGCATCCAGCCCCCATGGGTAGGGGTGGTGTTAGTGGTAGGCATCTAGCACCCCTGAGTAGGGGTGGTGGTAGTGGTAGGCATCCAGCCCCCCCTGAGTAGGGGTGGTAATAGTGACAGGCATCCAGCCCCCATGGGTAGGGGTGGTAGTAGTGGTAGAGCATCCAGCCCCACATTAGTAGGGGTGGTAGTAGTGGTAGACATCTAGCACCCCTGAGTAGGGGTGGTAGTAGTGGTAGGCATCCAGCCCCCATGGGTAGGGGTGGTGGTAGTGGTAGGCATCCAGCCCCCCATGGGTAGGGGTGGTAGTAGTGGTAGACATCTAGCACCCCCTGAGTAGGGGTGGTAGTAGTGACAGGCATCCTGCCCCCCATGGGTAGGGGTGGTAGTAGTGGTAGGCATCCAGCCCCCCATGGGTAGGGGTGGTAGTAGTGGTAGGCATCTAGCACCCCCTGAGTAGGGGTGGTAGTGGTGGTAGGCATCGAGCCCCCCATGGGTAGGGGTGGTGTTAGTGGTTGGCATCCAGGCCCCTATGTGTGTATGTGGCATTGGTGATAGCCATCCCCCCCTATGGTGCTGCTGTTGCAAGTAATTTCTGCATCCCTATGTGTGTGTGTTATATGTCGGGTACGTGTGGTTTGTTTGTGTGGTGGGTGTCTGACTTACCTTCTGCGCTGTACGCGTCCGTACCAGTTCCGGTAATAGATGTAGAGTATTGGTAGGATCGGCGCGATGGGATTCATGGTTGGTTCGTCTCGTTCGTCTTTCTCGTTGCTTCGCCTCGTCCTCGTGGCTGGCGTGTTCGTCTCGTAGCCGTGGATCGTCTTGTGGCGCGAATCGGAGCTTATGTGCGCCTCTCCCGGATGCTTTGACGTGCCGTGCGTAGCGACGGGTTCGGCGCGTACGGAAGGCGCATCGTACTAGTCCGGCCGGACGGGGCTGCATTTTGGCTTCCGTGCCACTCGATTCTGCGTTTCCGGATCAGCCTCGGTCGGAGATCAGGAGCTGGATTGGGTGAGTGCGACTGGGTCGGGATCTGGGCAGTTATGCGCATCGTACTTGCTCGTTCGGACGTATGTACGAATCGGTCGGGAAACACGCATTCGCCTGGTTTTTTTCCCGGGCGAATGGTGTTAGGTGTGCCTCCGACCGGGATCGGAATCGACCCCTATGTTGTAGGAATTTTAAAAGGGGAAATTACAAACCCAGGGGCATATTATCAACGTGATTATCGCCGCTTTAGCGGGACTTTTTCCCGCTAAAGCGGCGATAATTCAATCGCCCTATTAGCAAGCTGTTGCTAACTGCTGTTAGCGACAGCTTCTAGGCGATAGCGACCGGGTTGGGTGCCGCTTTGCATGTCAGCGATATTTATCGCTAATGGCATGCAAAGTAGGCGTTCCCAACCTAAAGCGACTGGAAACAGTCGCTAAGGTCGCTATCGCCTATTAGCGAGCAGGGAGGTGATTAACGAACCAGCGCTAAACACGTTTAGCGCTGGTTTGTTAACGCCTGGTCCAAACCTGACTTAGCCATGTAATCCAATGGGAGGTGGATTACATGGCTAAATCCCCTACGCCCTATCACCAAGCTAACACTGGTCACAGTGTGAATATCGCTTGTTTTCAAGCGATATTCACACTGTTCTCAAGGTTTCTATCGCGTGGAGATAAGCGTTGCTGATAGCACGCTATCTCTGCGATAGAAACCCTGCGATAACCGGCGATAATTATCCTAGCGCTAAGTGCGCTTAGCGATAATTATCGCCGGTTATTGCTAATAGGCCCCCCAGTTTTAGAAGAATTTGCACCAAAAATAGGCCCATTTGAGGAAAATTACCAATTTGTTGTTTGCGACTCAGGCCTAGCAGGAAAACAATTATTTTACAAATTAAACAGCACAGATTACTGTACACCAGATAATGTTAATTTTCAGATTCCTGATGAGGAGGTACATTTTAAAATGGCCCAACAAGAGACAGCTGTAGCATTGTTTTCAGAAAAGACAGTTGAAAAATTACCTTCTGATTTGAAAGAAATAATAAACACAGAAGTAAGGGAGTTCACAGAGAAAGATGTCAGATTAACCTCTTGACCGCGATCGGAATTCCGCTCGTGTGCTGGACATTCCGATCGCGGGTGGGGTCGTGGCGAGCTCAGCTCGTCATGCGCACAGCGCTACCGCGCAGCATGACGAGCTGAGCTCGTCATGAGCACGGAAGGGGTTAATAAAATGTGCAGAACATGTCTTATTTAAATTAGAACCAGATGACATGTATTCAAGAACACCATCAGTTGCAGAAATTTTACCTATAATTGGAGATAAACTGAGTAAAGTATTTTTGATGGAATTGATTGGAAGTTTATGTAACTTTCTGATCACAGGTTCACAGAAACTAAATGAAAAGAACAGATTAGTGCAGGAGATTAATAGCATAATTTTTCCATGTTGTCCTGTGGTACCGAATCCAGCCAATATATTTTTTCACATTCCATGTGCTGAAGAATGGCTTACTGTTATTGATTTTTGTCAAGTTCATGTCACAGTGCCATTGCATGAGAATAGTCAGGAGTACTGTCAAAAGAAAATGAATGTCTGGGACACATAATTGGAAAGGGAGCTAGAAAGGTGTCACCAGAGAGAGTGGAAATAATTCACCAGATAAATCCACCTCAAATTCAGAAAGAAGTCAAGAAATTTTTGGGAATGGTTGGCTGCTGTAGAGAGTGGTTACTAAACCTTTCCCTAGTGGCTAAGCCTTTACTGAGGCTGACACACAAGGATGTGTCTGATCCACCTTCCATTGGACAACAATTGCACAAAAGCATTCCTAGAGTTGAAAGAGAAAAAGTGTCGCGCCCCAGCACTAGGAATGAAAGTTTATTTAAAAGAAAATACACTAATTTGCAGTGAGAGGGAGGGCTGCGCTCTCTCAGTGCCTGTTCAAAAACATGAATGTGTTCAAAGGTCTGACACGTATTTCCCAATGACCGTTGACCCCAACATCACAGACATGCCCAGCTGCCTTAAATTAGTAGCTGTGGTAGATGTCAGTCATAAAAAGAGTGAGTTTATAATAATTGAATTTCCAATTATTGAAATGGATGCTTCCTTTGTGGAGTTGTTTTGGGAAAATATTGTGACCAAGAAATGTCTAAATTCAAATGTATTTAGCTTACTGCCAGCAAATGAAATTGTTTGTGATCAAACTGAACCTAAATGTTTAAATGTCATGAATTTTTGCCTGAAACCAATATCAGACTTTAAGGATGAACATCTGATTCAGCCCAACAATGTCCATTTTGTAGATGGCCCATGTTTGAAAGGTAATAATGACACATTAAAAGCAGCACATGCTGTGCTTCCTATACATTATGTTGTCAAAACTTCATGGCTTTCAGTAGTTACCTCAGCCCAAAATTCGAAATTGATTGCCCTTACCATAACATGCAATATAATTTCTCAATTGGGAGTCACTGTTGTCCTGGGAAAGAGAAATGCTAATTCAGTTGCACAATATTGTATCCTGTTAGTAGTAAATGTGTTATTGCAAAAACTGATGCCCAGGTATAGATTTCCAGTTTCTCTGAAATCAGATCATAATGAGGTCTCAAAGATGATGTGTGTAGAACCACAGATTGGACAAAGATTCGATTGTAGCCATCAGCCTGAAGTTTCAAGCATAATAAAGCAACACAAAGACAGCACAGAGTTACACTTTGCAAAAGACTGTGTTTCAGCATCGCCGAAGTGGCTTGAAAATGGACATGCAAATGCACTTGTGAAAAACACTGATGAAAACACTAGCCATTCCTGTGAAGGTCTGACTGACGTGGAGCGTGCAGTTTCTCACCAGATTGCAGCTGCTACACAAGATCTGCATAATGGATGGTGCAACGACTTTGATCTGAGAGATGCTGTGAAATGGAAAGGCCTGTTCCAAATGATCCTGGCAAAGACTGTTGTAAAATGTGGTGGCCTTCCAAATTGGGTGTATGCCTCTACACACGTATGGTCCTGTGTCCCTTTGATAAAACAGCTCCTCTTCAAGAAAAATGCCGGCAGTGGTCAAAAGTCCACAGAAGAGGGTCAGTCAAGCTGTAAGGGAACACACAGAGTCTGAAGCAGCACTAAAGCAAGTGGCACTGCAAAAGCAAAAAGTGGAAACTGACTCAGACGAAAGCGGTCAAAAGGGTGAAAGAGTCAGGTGCAGCCTCTAAAGAAGAAATTAGTGCTGTGGGCCTACGAGTGGAGGTAGGAAAAAGCTGGCTGAAAGGGTATCCAAAAAGTTTGAAGTGGTCCTTTGAAAAATCATTTGCACCCATAGCTGAAACATCTGAATCTGATCAAAGTGAAAATAAAAGTGAAAGGCTTGGATTGGAAAAGTGCAGAGAATTGATGGTGCTCTGTCAGAGTTTCTCAGCACCTGAGTGGTCAAAATGCATGGAAAAAGTAAAGAATGTCACTTTGAATGAACTGTATGAGCCACCCTGATGGCAAGCTGGTGACAAAGAGAAAAGGAAAGGCTGAAACAATAAATGAGAACTGTCAAAGAGCTGAAGAGAAAAGAATCTTTGAATGATGAAAGGAAAAGAAGAAAAGAAAATAGAAAAGAGAACTGTCCTGTTGAATTTTCTTTTTATTATTTAGTTACTTATTTTAGAAGAAACTAACAGTTCCAAGAAGCTACTTACAGAACTCTGCACTAAACTTTGAGCTTGGATATATATGATCTGATTACAGACAAGACTTGTGTTTGCCTTAGAAATAGAAGTAAAATTGTTATATGCTCAGCTTTTGCAATAAAAATGTCACTTGTGAAAATAAATAAGTGTGATGATTTACAAATCATTTGAGGTATCATGATTTGTTATCATCAAAGGGTGAATTGATGGAGCTCAGATTTCACCTATAAAATGTATGCATTATTATATGACAAAAAGCTGCAGACAGCATTTCTAAAATGGCACGCAGATTTTGGTGCATGCAAATGAAAACATGAAAGAGGCCTGCAAATGAAATCATGTAAAACAATGCTCATTTAATTAATCATGGTTGTTTTAATGTGTAGTTTAGATTTAACCTCATTATAGAAATATATATTTAATTTAGATTAATTTAGAAAAAGTGTCTTGAACTAGCATATTTGTGCTGAATTAACACGCATTTTTGCGGTGTAGAAAACCACGTGATTTCAGTTTGTTTTAGTAGACTCAGCTTACTGTAGTTTTTGCCCTTGAAGATTAGAATGGAATGTGCTCCTCTTCCCTACCAACTTTCAATGAAAGGGCTTTGTTAATAAATCACGCCCTCCTGTTTCCGTCTCTTCGACCTTCACTATGTTGCATATTTTTTTGTAGCCTGGAGTGAAGAGAAAAACTCACAATTAATACTTTTTGTTACAGAAAAATGTAATTGTTTTTAAAATGTAAAAGGATGTGAAGTCATGTAATGAGGAACACGCCTGATTAATGACGTATCGAGTCAGCCCATGGGGAGACGATGTGTCTTGGAGTTCTGATTGGACCAGCTACGAGGACCAAGCACGTGGGCTTTTGCTTGAAATATGGCTTACAAGTGGGAGGGGTGGCTTTTTGCTCATTTTTTCCTGAGGGCCAGGCCCAGCTTCTGTGCTGGACACAGAGACGGGGAGGAGAGAGAAGGAGGGGCTGCATCTGTGGGGGCTATTTTGCAGCTCCTCAGACAGAGAGACAGACCAGCACAGCGAGGCAGAGAGGGAGAGCTGAGAGGATCAGAACAGGTTTAGATTTTAGGTGCTAAGCTTTAAATTTCATGCTTTGACTAACTGCTTTTGACAAGATATATTTGTCCTATGCATTTATTTCTCTTTATGGGAGATTTTTGCCATTATTAATTATTGATTAGCCTTGCAAGACTCACTCTTTTCTTAGAAACTCTTTAAGAGTTTCTGACTGACAATTTTGCTCCACATTTTCTTCCAACATGGAATGCCTCATAAGCAGACTGTAATATGTTCTGTATTAATGCTATTTTTCCTATTTTTTCAATTCTGTAACCTGATTGATATTTGACTAATGAATAAAGAGTCAGAGAACCTTAACTTTTGACTAGAAAATAAAACCCTTTAGAATACTCACAACTCTCTTTATTGGCTTTAATATTAATTGCATTTTTGATTTTTCATGTTTATATAAAGTCTCCTGAAGGTAATACATGGTGTCAAGGGCCCAACATCTTTACAGCTGTAAATAGAGGTAAATGAGGTTTTGCATTGAGAAATTACCGTGAAATTACCGCTGCATCAGCTGACGTGCGTCAGCTGGCAAAGGAGGCGCTTGAGGCATTAAAAACGAGTGGTCTACGATGGGAACGCACTTCGCGTTCCGTCACAGACCCTCGCCTGGCCTCCCTGTTCATTTTCCCCGCACTTACCTTCATCCTGGTGATTGTCGGTGAGCTGGAACGTTCTTGGCGTTCTTCATCCGACGCCGTTCAGCTTCCTTGTCTTCCGGGTCACAGCTGCTCTTCCGGGGCATGTCGCAGAGTCAGCATTTCCCTCGCTGACCAGCCTCGGTCCCCTCCTCCCAGGCAGCGTTTTCCTTACGCTGCATTCTCGGTACCTACAAGAAAACAACAAATACACAGAGCAGTATCAAAGAATCATAACGTTTAGTCTACGGTAGGATAAGATATATATATATATAATTAAGCCTTGGTTGTATCTTATACTTATCTGATTCTTTATTTCTCCAGCAGAGTAGAGCTAGTTCTCTATTTTCCCTTATTGGCTGTTTCTTCTCTTATGCTGCCAAAAAAATAAGAGATTAATATTAGTCACTAAATTGTGGAATTACTTGGTTATCTTACTCCTGACCCAGCACCTTTTTGTGCAGCTATTTCTTTCCTTTTTTGTCCTGTCTAGGAAAATAAGTTTTTTTTTTTTCCTAGTTTCTTAGGATAGTTAAGTTTTATTTTGGGTCAATTGAATCCAAATGCTGGTCTCCGTTAAGGTTGGTATGTTTCACCCTTACCATTGTTTAATGATTAAAATCTGCAGTCCTAATGTCTAAATTACATAATTCTACCTTTTAGATACCACTGCGTCATTTTCAAGATCTAGTTATTCGTATCTTCCCTGTACTATTGGCAGAACATTCAACAGGTATTAATCATACATTGGTCACATTTCCAATATAGCACTCTTGTAGTTCTGGGTTCATACTTACCTTTCGTATTTTTACTCATTAGGAACACATGTGACTTCATGCCGGACGACCCATCGGATTCTACTCCTGCTCCCTTTCCTTGTTTTGTTTCCCTTCTTCCCCACCTTCTCCTCTTTTGCTTTGACTTTGTTGGGCGAAGGAGTTAGGTGAGGGAAGTTGGGATTCAGCATTGGTTCCTTCCACTGCGCCCCTGTGGAAAACCCAGGTGAGACACACAGATAGTTTGGCATTGGAGACAGAGATAGGAGACTAGTTGCCAAACCGGTTTTACTGTGGACATGAGGCCCTCAGGTAACCACACCTCTAGGGTGGGCTATCAAGCTCCAAACATTGAGAGAGGTGTTGTGCCATCTTTGGAGTGGACAGAATAGTGCACTCTGGGTTTGCTAGATGCCACACGTCACAGGAAGTTGTCATCAAGTGGGGAGGGTCCTAGTAGCCCTTTTGCTAATAACCACTACCTCTCCCGAGGGCACATTTTGGGCAGAAATATGGCACCCCTGGCACCCAGACCTTAGACCACATCTGGACAGGAGAGAGGACCAAAGAAGTACTCTCCTGCTGATCTCTGGACCTGGTAAAGAGAGGCTTCACTGAAGACTGGACTTCACCTGGTGATCCTTGAGCTCGCAAAGAGAGCACTGTACCTGTGGTGCCTGGCTTGTAGAAAGTCACTCCTGAGGCCCAGACAAAAGAGTTGAACTCCAAGAGTCAGTTGGCTGACTTCCTGTTAATGCACCGGGGCCACAAAAACTGAAGAAGCCCATTCGGGCCAGTCAGAGGCCACAATCGCCTGATCACCACTGACCGGCGACATGCAGCCTGGACTCAAAAGTGCTCAAAAGTTGCACCTAAGTCTGCTGGACCTGGGAGACTTGTCCGAGTACAGTTTGGTGGCCCAAGGCGGACACTGACCTTCACCAAAGGGGACCACAGGTTTCACTGTGACAAGAGACCAGCAGTCCAGTGGCAACTGGACTTTTCCTGGAACAAAGAGGACTTCTTGGGACATTGACCCCTGTGGCCAAAGTCACCCCACCTGGATGTGCACTGTAGAGTAGCCCCGGGAAGACCCCCATCAACCGCACAGCATCCTCAGCATCTTACAACATCTTCAGCATCCTGTATTCCTTGCATCAGGACCACTTCATTGAAGTCTATGGCAGTTCACCCATAGTGCCTCGAACTGGATTGAGACTGCTTTAGTGCCAAGTTAACTATCGTGTTACTCCTCATTGCCCCTCCCCGCGACCAGCTGCCTGTTGTTTTTGGTCACCCAAGGTGGGATGGAGTAGCCAAACACAACCCTCTAAAAGTTTTACAAAGTTTCCAAACTTTGCAGCTACCAATGCTTGTTTGTGCTTTTGAGTGAAAAGCTGAGATTTACGTTTTACTTGAAAATCTGTATCCTGGAATCCTCCAGTGGATTTTGTTCATTTTGGTGTCTAAAATCCATAAAAAATAAGATCTATTTTTATAAATTGGTGTTGAATTTCTTTTGTGTTATGTTACTTTCTTATTTCATTGTTTTGGTACTTCTAAATGCTTTACACTTGTTCCTTTTTTTGACTGCTTAAAGCTACAGCTGCCCAGGGGTGAGATAAGGTATAGTAAATGAGCCTGAATGGACCCAGGTTGGTTTTATGAGTGTATACTTTGGTGAGGTCACACAACCACACTATATGGTACACCACATTTCGTCACAAGGAGTGATGCCAGTATTTCTGTGAACCGGAAGACTTCCTTTTGAAAGGCAAAGCATGTTTCCCGTCTTTGAATGCTTTGGTGATCATTATATCTAATTGTTCCCCAAAGAGTTTCTTGCCATCAAGTGGAATCTTTATTAAAGCAGATTTCTCTGATGCCTATGCCTTCCAGTCCCATCCAGAGGTTTCTTCTTGCTGATACCACCAAGTCTGTGGCCACAGGCATGGGCCTCAGAACATCCAAGGATACATCAGCCAAATATTTGGCCTCTTGCTCCATTGCCACCAAAATCTCTCACTAACCATTGAGCCGCATCACCCATGTGGATACCCGCTCTGAGAGATACATTTTCTGCTGAAAAAGCTTTCTTCAGCATGTTTTCCACTTTCTTATGTGAAGGATCAGATGGAGAACAATCCCCCAGGTTTATGGAAGTTCTGCCAATTAAAGCTGCTAAGGTAACGTCTATCTTCAGATTGTGCAGAAGCCCTTCTTCAGATTCCTCCAGTGCATACAATTTCCCACAGTAGCACGATAAACCTCCTTCCATTCTCTGAAAATCAGTTATTGATTCTCCCACGGAGAGGCATGGACTATTAAGGTGGTTTGGCATATTGTGTAAACAATCCTTTTTTATCGTCTTGAGATGGAAATGGCTGAAGTTCGCTTCTGGTATGCTCCAATATCTCTGGCACCTCCTCCTTTCTAATGTATTTGCCAGATGAAGTTGTCAAAGTTTCCACACTGAAATTGAAGAATATGCAGGAGACACTGTACCTCTAAAACATCTTAGACTTACGTTTATATTTTTCTGCCAGAGCCCTGGTAGCCACTGCCACAATCATGTCTTGCACGTCTGTCACAGACATAAATGCCAGCATATCCTCAGTTGAAGGAAAGAGAGCCCATAGACCTGCTTCTTCTTTCAGGAATTGGCCCTTCCTCATCCGATGTCAAAGAGGACACATGCCTCCTCTTAGACAGGGTCGGATTGGGAAGGTGGACATTCGGCCGGTGCCCGAGGCCCGAGGTCCAGTGTCCCAGGCCAGACATGGACCAATTCCCTCCCCACCCCCACACTTTATTCAATGTTCAGGCCAGCTCATGCTGCTCCTCTGAACTGGAGAGGCTGCAGCAGTGCCTCCCAACCTAGCACAGATCATCAGCTCGTCCATTGTCACCTACAGAATGACAATGGAACAGCCCGAGCAGGCACAGCATGTGGTGCGTGCGCCTCCTTCCCTCCTGGCCTTAGTGGATGACAGGAAGTTCTCGCCATAAGAGGTGCTTCTTCTGAGCAGCAGAGTTCAAACTTATTCCCCCTCCCCAAAGGGTAAGTGGTCGGCGCCATCAAGGGAGCTCTGATTTTTTTTGTCCCCACAGTGGATTTTCACACCAAATCATGTTGGCCCAGCAAGGTATTTCTGCTCTTCTACCAATCTCTGATCTCAATTCCAGAATTAAACCAGAAAGCAAACCCTTGCCTCACCTGTGTCTTGTAGATTTGGCACTTCATGGAAAGGCGTTGTCAGCAGATGCCCTCAGCAATGTGTGTCTTGGGCCTTAGTCAAGGCTTTAAGTGGGCCGGGTCCTTAAAAGCAGGTGCTGAACGGGTCCCTATCGGGCATTCCATTTTCACCCTCACCCTCAGGGTGAAAAAAAAAATCTTAACTCTGCAGCAGTACCACTGCTTAAAGCCTTTGATGCAACTACAAAGAGACTCGTTTTAGTTCTTTCAGTCTCATCATTTCAGAACTGAAGCATTTTCAATATTATATTATATTCTACAGTTTATAAAATAATTAAACAAGACCTAAAACATGCTTCTAACCCCTGCATATTTTGACCAAAGACCACAAAAGTGAAAACAGCAAAAGGAAGAAGAAACAATATTTTAGTGACAACCATAAACAGCAGAACTCAAGCAGAATAATGTTAGCAGTCTTTCTTGCTGCTACCTTGTATAACAAAGTTACATTGTATTGGCCCCTTCAGGAAGAAATAAAAATGACTCTTTCACTCTCATTTTCCTTTCTTTGAATGGCATTTAGTTAGTGGTTGTGCAGGTGTTTTTCAGTGTTTAAATGTTTACACTGGTGAGGGCTATTTTCCTTTCGGTCGGGTTTTATCAGTTTTTATAGGTTTAAACCTAACACAGGACAGCCTAATTATATACAACAAAGCCATAGTTGTTGCTTATTTATCAACTAACAACCATTGACAAAGCCAATAGTCCTGGCTTGTTGTAGTTATAATGTTACTTGATGTATCATATTTCTAGATGCAATGGCAGAACCAGAAAAATAATAGTCGGGCGGCACACAATGCTAAGCACATATTTTTAGCTTAGGTTTTTTTAAGCCACGCCCTACTGATATTGGCCACTACCCTTTGAGAGACTCCTTCGTTTTTTCATCCCACTTAAAGCCCTGGCCTTAGTGCTACTGCAGTCCAGCCTATAAATGAACTTAGTCAAACGAGGCCCCCACAAAAAGTATGATTTGTTAGATAGGTGAAATGTTTGATCCTGTACTCCTTTCTTGAAAAAAAAATTAAACAAAAGTCTTTCAAACTCAACTAGTGAAACAGAAAGTGTTTACAAGCTGTAGTTAATTAGTTAAGAGAGCACCGTAATTAGTGTGCTGTCTGCTGGGGATCACTGCCTTATATGGAAAGTTAGAAGTGCTGGTACTCACTATGCACAGTATCTGTTTGTTCTTGAGAGGTGTGGGTACTCTCCCATTAGAAGTATTGCAGCAGTGCTGAAAAGTGCAGGTGCTCTCCCATTCAAATTAAAGAAGTGCAGGTACTCAGTAATGGACAGTGCATGCCTATTTAAAGCACTGGCTGGGGTGTATTGAAATAATCTAAAGGCTTCATTCTGGACAAGGCTGACTCAACTATTCCTCTTTCTGAGGTAGAAAAATGGATCACGGAATTAAAAATACCCGTTAGGCACATTGCTACAAAATGGTAGAATGTTCTGTGGAATGCACTATGTAACAACTCAAATTGAATGCCCCTTTCCTTTCTTTTTGCCTCTTTCAACAACACTCAGCCTTTTGACTCTGTTGAGCTAATGTCTGCAGCTCACATCATACGTTCTCACCGAACACATCACTGTCCTTTTATTACAGCATCAATACACAGTGCTTAATTTGTGTAGTTTGATACCAGTGGTTGGCACTAGAACTCATTTTTGGGGCCCAAGACATAGGGGCCTATTACGATGGCGGGCGGACAAACCGACCCCCGAAGGTGCGGCGGTCCCGCTATGGCAATTAGGATGCAACCGCCACCCTGGCGGTCACATCCAGCACATTTTACATTGCGGCAGGCGGTGCTGTCAGCAGCACCCGCTGCAATGCAAAATATGCATGTTGTGCATTGGCATGCACAACGTGACAGGCACCACGCGGTGCCTGCCACCTTGTGCATGCCAATGAAGGGGGGTACCATGGGTACCCTCCAAGTGCAGGCATCCACCCCCCCAACCCCCAGGGGGCCCGCAACGGGCCCCTGAAGGCATTCTCCGCATGCCTTTCCATGGCGGAGTCTCCGCCATGGAAAGGCATGTCACCGCAGGCATGCTAATATGGATGGCGGTGCCTGCAAGGCACCGCCACCATGTTGTCTGCCTTTTCTGCCCGGCCGGCAATCCGACCGGCGGAAAAGCGGTGGACGGTCTTTCCGTCCGCCGCGGTGCCCCTTGCCATGCTAATATGACGGGGGTGAAAAAGGATATTTGGCGGGCGGATCGCCACCGCCGGGCCGGCGGTGGCAATCCGCCAGATATCCTAATGGGCCCCATATTTTGTATCATCAATCTATCTATCAAACAGCATTTGTAAAGTGCAACACTGTCACCGCAAGGGGTAACGGGGCACTGTGTCTCCGTCTCCAAAGAGCCGGGTCTTGAGTCTCTTTCTGTAGTCAGCCAGTGAGGGGGCTGTGTGGGGCTGGAGGGAAGGTCGTTCCAGGTCTTGGCAGCGATGTAAGAGAAGGAGCGGTCACTGCCGCGGCTGCAATGGATGCAGGGGGTGTGTGTAAGAGTGGGTGAAGAGGAGCACAGGTGTCTAAAGGGTTGGTGGAAGTTCAGTTGATGGTTGATGTAGGTAGGTCCTAGGTCGTGAAGGGCTTTGTAGGCATGTGTGAGGATCTTGAACTGGCATCTCTTCTGGATGGAGAGCCAGTAGAAGTCTCTCAGGTGGGGGGCGATGTGGGGAGGTCCAAAATGGGTCTGGCTGCGGCATTCTGTATGGTCTTGAGTCTTTTGAAGAGCTGGGTGGAGATGCCGGCATAGAGGGTGTTGCTGTAGTTGAGGCTGCTGGTGATGAGGGCCTGAGTGACAGTCTTTCTGGTGTTGGTTGGGATCCATCAGAAGATTCTGTGGAGCATGCAAAGTGTGTGGAAGCATGTGGAGGCGACTGCATTGACTTGTCGTTTCATGCTCAGTTGGCTGTCAAGGATGATGCCGAGGTAGCGTGCATGGTCGGTCGGTGTGGGTTTAGCTTTGAGTTCTGCAGGCCACCAGCTGTGGCCCATGCCGAGGTGTTCTTCCCGAAGATCAGTACTTCAGTTTTGTCAGAGTTGAGTTGGAGCCAATTGTTCTCATCCATTTGGCTATGCTGGTCATGGCGTTGCAGAATTTGACTTTAGCGTTGGAGGGGTCCTTGGTGAGTGAGAGGATCAGTTGAGTGTTGTCTGTGTAGGAGATTATGTTGAGTCCGGAGGATCTGATGACGTCTGCAAGGGGCGTCATGTTTCTGTTGAAAAGGGTGGGGCTGGGGATGATCCTTGTGGTATGCCGCATATGATGTCTTAGTGTGCAGAGGTGAAGGGAGGCAGTTGGATACTCTGTGTGCTTCCTGTAAAGAAGGAGGCAATCCACTTGAGGGCATCTTGCTGTATGGCCATGTTGTAGAGTCTGTTGATTAGGGTGTTGTGGTAGACGGTGTCGAACGCCGCAGAGAGGTCGAAGAGGATCAGGGCCACTGTTTCTCCGCAGTTGATGAGCGTTCTGATTTCATCTGTGGAGGTAATCAGTGCGGTCTCAGTGCTGTGTTTGGCACAGAATCCTGATTATGAGGCATCCAGTTTGTGGTTTTGTTTCAGGAATTCGGCAAGCTGCTGGTTGATGGCTTTCTTGAGTACTTTATCGGTAGGGCAGCAGGGAGATCGGACGATAATCTTTGAGATCGCTGGGGTCGGTGGAGTCTTTCTTTAGGAGGGGTCTGACGTCTGTGTGTTTCCATCTGTCCAGGAAGGTTACTGTGGAGATGCAGGTGTTGAGGAGGCTGGTGAGTTGTGTGCTGATTTGGTTCTTTGTGAGACTGTAGAGGTGGTGGGGGCTTGGCTCAGTTGGCACCCCAGTGTGGAGGAAGACATGATGGCTGAAGTAGTCAGGGCGGTGAACGGGACCTGGTGGTAATGGTCTGGCTGATGTTCGCTGGTTGGTTGAGGTACTTGGGGTTGAGGGTGGCAGGTTGGAGGTTGAACGTGTTGTAGATGTTGGTGATCTTGCTGTGGAAGTAGTCTGAGAGGTTGCTGTAGAGTTCTTGGGAGGGGTGGATGGTGTTCTCTATGGCATGGGATAATGATCAGAGCAAGAAAGAGAAAGGCAGAAAAGGAGTGGTACAGGGTTATAGGAAAGCACTGTCAAAGGGAGAAGGGTGGAATGAAAATGAACATGCAAGGGTAAGGTAAAGCGATAAGAGGAGTAGGGTGGTGCAAGAAAGAAGGATGAGGTGAAA
The DNA here is from genome assembly GCA_963921515.1 of Calotriton arnoldi. Classification (NCBI taxonomy): domain Eukaryota; kingdom Metazoa; phylum Chordata; class Amphibia; order Caudata; family Salamandridae; genus Calotriton; species Calotriton arnoldi. Next base: position 8,609 of record CAWUFW010024653.1, on the reverse strand, counting down.
CCATGTCTAGGATGCCTAGGTTTTGAGCATATCAAATTTGGGCCCCTGCATATATAGACAAGTAAAAAAGTAAAACATTTTTTTTTGGGTGGTTTGTCTCTTCCACTACAGATCCAAGGTTGAGAGACGATCACTGCCAGACTTTTGTCCATGCTGAGAATCTGTCTCTTCTAATCAGGACTCACAATAAGTGTTTCTCTCTTGCATTACAGAGCCAATGAACTCCGTCTGCCTTTTTCTACCCTTTTTTCCATGGTAAGAGTGGGTGTTTTAAAAAATTAAAATTGGGTAGGTCTTTGATTCTAGAGAATATCTAGCCAATCTTCTTCAAATCTAATTTCCATATTGATACCTCTCTCGTCATTACTTCTCAACTGATGATTTAATCCTGTCAATTTCTGCAAAACACATAGAAAGAGCAAAAAGCCATTATTCATTGTTTATTTGCAGGAAGGCTGTCCCTTCCTGCACATAAACAATCATTGAATAATGATGATTTACTACTTTTATCTGCAATGCAGAAGGCAGCACACACAGAAGTAACAAATAGCTATTATGGACTGTTTATGTACAGGAATGGACACCTTCCTGCCCATAAATAATCATTCCCTGCAACACAGGCACCCTTGCACTAGGGTGCAAGGGTGCCTGTGTTGGCACCAGGCAGCTAATTTTAGTGCCAGCGCTAGGGAAAGCACAGGAGTGCACCATATTGTAGTAAATACGGCACATCCCTGCATTTTGAAAATGTTGTAGCGCAGCGCTGCCAGATTTGGCGCAGCTCCGCGCTCCTACATTTGTCTGGTAAATATGCCCCTCAGTGTCTCTTTGGGAAAATACCTATATTCAATGAGTTGTTGTCTGCTCTGACTGGATTGGCTGCAGAACTAGTCATTTATATGGGTCTGCAGGCAATTCTGCTGACCCACAGGCATTTGCAACATTGATGAAGGATTGATGAAGCCTTGGTGAGATTAAAGGTGAGTGACTGTAGATGTTTTTCTGTTTTGTTATCTGGTAAACTCTATTAGGCTTCTGAAATTGTAGTTGAGCATGGGGAAGGGATGCAAGAAGAGTGAAATTAGTGGGTGAGGCGTAATGCAGGTTTGCCCTCCAAACAGCATGGTCCAGTGGTGATGAGGCCTTCATCTGTACTGCCAAGGAATCAGGATGTTCTAAGGTACTACCACTTCAGGTATTACGGCTGGCAGACCCTTTTTCCTCTGAAATCTTCTAGTGGAGTTGTCATTTGGGACTTCGAGGCCTCTCATCAGGTCTGAAGGCCTCTCACCAGCTATCTCTATTCATACCTTCTGTCCCTTGTTAGGGGTTTGTGGCTACTGTCAGCTCTTCAGTCTGTAGGTAAGCTCTCCAAGGCATAGGGTAGATCTCCCTTGAGCAAGGCATCTACCAGGTCACAAGGAGTGTTAACTTTACTGGCTCCAGTCAGCTTTCCTTGCTACCAATTTATCGTTCTTGTGAAGAAAAGAAAACAAAACATCCAGGCTGCTTACCATTTAGAGAGCGAGGAGCAGCTATTCCTGCATGTATGCACTGTGTACAGATGGACAGTGATAGGAAATAATGTATATTTTCAACAATCGATAAACATGAAGACACAAGCACTTGTTTAGTATCTCCAAAATAGCATACTTATAGGAGTTAAGTAAGCATGTATGTGGTGAGAAAACGGTAAGGTAAGTCATATTAATTTAGGAAAAACATAATATTGCCTGAACATGCTGTTGGAGTGAGAATGTTCCCTGTGGAGTGTGCAGACACGTTGCCACGTTCTGAATGCTTGACTGTGACTCACTTATATCCCAGTTTTTTATTTTGGCTCTAGGCTCACACTAATATAACATGTAGAGGAGCCTACCCCTGTCCCTGATACAAATGAAATCCTGCAACTGTCCTGTGACCTGGAGGGGTTCACCAATTGTGCTCACATTTTGCTGACAGTGGCCTACCACCCCTGTCATGGGTTTAGCTGGTGGCAGCATACCGTGTTTTGTGAAACCACAGTTGTGATCAGACCTTCTATCTGTGTAGCCGGCCCCACTTGTGTAAAGTGCTGCATCAATGTGTAACCTAGATCTTAGTACTAACATCTAATAGGGTTTGTGCGTTTCTGGCTTGTGTAGTGCATGCAATAGGTGCGTGAGTGAGCCAGAATAATTGTGGCCATCAGGTCCCATTTTGGAAGCCCCTAGCTTTCTCCTGTGAACAAGATGTAGGTGAAATTGTTTTCACAGATAGTGGAAAAGTATTTCTGTCATTCCTGAAAATGGAGGGAGGTGACATGGCTCCTTTAAAATTCACTGAAGCAGCTACTGCTGAGTGAAGCTGCTTATTAGTTTTCGTGTGGTACTGTCATTTTGGTAGGTGTTCAGGGTGGGACTCTCATCTTTGTTGTTCAGGGTGAGAGAGATCTTTTAGGTGAATCCAGACTTTTGTCTTCAACCTAATCACTGTTCAGTATGGCTGGTAAATGGCCAGTTGCAGAAACTTCACGCCTCTTGCGCCTCTGTTGTGAATACTCCAGGCTGGAGACTATTTGCTGTGAAGAGCATTACTCTACACAAAGGATCCATCTGTAGAATAGCCTACAGAGTACACTTGACAGAAGAGCCACTGCAAACCTGTTTTGAGATTGCAGACAGAGAATTCACATTCATTATCTGCTTTGACTGCATAAAAGGGGGAGCTACTTACATCTTTGTTGCTCCAGTTTCAAGTCCTTTCACCAAGGAAGGGAGTATTCCACAGCATACTTTGATGACTGCTGTACAGCAACCAGAACTGGTATCTGGGTGGCAGCCAGCTTCCCAGAGGAGAGGGTACATCAACTGCAGCCTTCACTTGTTAGAAAAGCTCTATCCCTGAGCTGAAGCACCAGGAAGCCAGATTGTCTGCTGAGGGAGTGAAAGAGCCAGTCAAGCCACAGGAGGTGTGACTGTCTATGTAGTGCCAGAAACTGCCAGACTCCAGTGTGGAGGGTCTACCAGGAGAAAGAAGACTGCAGAAAGCGATATGCAAGCCCAAGAGGGTGTGTGCAGTCTTTCCAGAAGTGCGGTTCCAAGAGGGAATCATGGGCAGGCAGCAATAGAAACAATCACTGTTGACCTTGCTACTTAACTCGAGAGCCGTGCCCATGGTGAATGTAGCCACTGAAACCCAGGAGTTGTTCCTGTGGCTGACGTTGCCACAGAAGTAAAACAAAAACTATGTCCATGGTGGACATCACCGTCGTAGCCAAGACTTGTGCACATGACAGTCACAACTGCATTATTTACAAAGTTCATCCAGTGGCTGGTAGCATGCTGTTGTAACACATGTAAGGCGTGGTCCATTTGCTGCCCAGTGACCCAGAAGCAGGTCTGAAGGATGCCATGAGCCCTCACTGATTCTCATTACCTGCAGTCACCGAAGGGCTCATGGCTGCAGCTCTGGCTTCCAGATTTCAGAGAGCTCTGCGCAACTACACTCATTCAGTGCAGCTCTGGCTGCCCCATCCTGCAGCAACCTACCCAGACTGAGGGCCACTTCTGCAACCATGCCGTCTCATCCTAGAAGCGGGCGAGATCAGAGACACGAGATACTGAAACGCAGAGACTTGTATTGTGGTGAGGCTGTATCTAGGAGACTGAACTGAGCACAACCATAACTAAACAGGGGTACCTGCACCTGAGCTTTGATTAATGTCTCATAAAAGTAACATGATGGGGACCTGCCTAGACTCACAAGAGGAGGGACTCATGATAGATAGAAGAGGAAGGCAGTAAAAACAGTATCCGAAGGTGCAGTAGCTTAAGTGACAGTTCATATTATTGTACCTGTGGCAGTATACCGTTTTAAGCATATCTTTTAAAGTACGTTTCTCATCCAGAAAAAGCACTGGGTTGGACAAACAGCTATTCCTCTGCTGGGTGATCTGAGTTTCCATACCCCTAAACTACCTCCCTGAGAAGTGTGTGAATTTTCCTAGTTGCTACCACTGAGAGTGCTGAAGGGGTTGTACGTGGCCCAGTTTATGAAGCCAATGTAGGACAGACTCTGGGACATTCGAGGTGAACCCCCCTCCCCCATTGCTGAGGCCCAGTAGCCCCTGCTTACCCCATGCCCCCTGAACTGGATCTGACACATGCACTCTGCCAGCAAGGATATGTATTCAGAGTGACCAACTAAATACTGTATGCCACCTAAGTCTATATAGTCAGTGTCAATCACTTAATACTAAGTTTTCAATGGGAGTCAAGGGCACAATGGGTTCAGGTAAGAATAGTGCAAGAGGCACTAAAGGCATTGAATAAAATGAATGAAAATAAAGATTTTTGAATAAAACTAATACTTTTTTTAAAATCGCTTCACAACTTTTGGAAAATCACCAGTACTCCACAAAACATGGTATAACTCATTGTGTTATTCTTGAAGCATTAATATACTCAAGTTAATGCATAGTGCTATGATGTGAGTTTTTAAGCACCATATTGAATGTATTTCAATACTTCTGAGATGTACTTTTTAGGTCTGGCTACCTTATGCGATCTACAGAAAAAAGCTTTAAGAAACACAACAGTTAGAGAGGCTTTGGTCTTTCCACATGTTTACCTGGATTACACCATTTGATTGGGCAGAACTTGTGTGGTGCTACTGAGAAACAGTGCAGTGCTTGTTGCACTTCTAATTAATCCTGAGTGGTATTTCCTCACCTAACATGACTACCCCATTATAACGCATTAACAGTGCAAGAAGAAGACCCCTCCACAATGATGTGATAGTACTGGCTAAGAATATTACTCTGTGAGTCAACAGCAGTATAACTGGTAGCAGTATTGGTGAATAGAGCTTCCCAACAAAGGATTTCCCCCATAAAAATGGTTGCTATGTCCAGCGTGATGACACAGCAGCATTTTAGCCTGTTTGCTTCTTCTTCCCCATTTGTATTAGTGACATTCAAAACAAAAAAGTTGGTTTTGCCCAACCTTCCTTGCACTCCAGAAGTGCTGCTTGCTGCAGGCTTAGCCTGCGGTACTGCATCACAACAGCCTCATGCCAGTCCCTCCTCTTACACCAACCTACAACCTCACTTCACTCTCCTCAACTTCACTGCCTCCTCCCCAGATTCTCCCACCTCACACACCAGCTGTAGCCTCAGCATGCTCTCCCCTCCAATACCAGCTCCTGCAGAGCCCAGTTGCTATGCAGGTCTACAGGGCTCAGATTTTGGTCTACATCATGGCTTCAGAAGCAGCATAAACGGCATGTCTGGCCACAGGTGTCCCCCCACCTTTCTTCACAATGGTGGTTATGAAGGCCAATGGGGCTCAGTGCAGGGCCAATGAGTACCTATTGATCTGTAAATTCTTCCCCCACCTGTACTGCACCCTTAGCCTGTAGTACCAGTCAACTACCTCACCAGACCGCAGGTTCAGTTGCAGTGCTTCATCCTTAGCCTTTGAGATGTTCCTTGTCCTGCTGCCTTTGCCTGCTTTCACCACTCCCAGTTTTAGGCTCCCACAGCCTAAAACTGATCCAGGTTCTCACGCCATCCCCACAGCATTAGCTCAATCTCCTTTCCTGTACCGTCCCTCAGTCTTAGTACACTCTTGCTTGGCACCTGTAGTTACGGATGGAACTGAATAAGCATCCAGTACTGCGGAAAGGACAGATATTCTGAAACTGCGTTTGTAGACGTGTGCATGTTCACTAGTGTTCAGTAGTTTAATGTGTGCTGGGTTACAGGTGTGGTATGGAAGTGCTGAGTAACAGTGAGTGGTGTAAGTGTAGGGTGAGCAGTATTAGTACAGGGTGAAAGGAATGCCTGTATAAGTGCAGGGTGAGAGGTGTGAGTGCAGGGTGGGTGCAGAGACAGAATATCGACGTGGAAATATCGAATTGCATTAATATCGACTCAAGAATATCAATGGTGGAAAATATCGTGGTAAGTTTTTTCATTGTTAAAAATATCGAATTTTATGTAATGCAAAAATATCGATTTTGTAAATGTTGATGTCAAAAATATTGTTGTAAATTATATCAATTTTTTTTAATGTTAGTATTTTATTATTACTAATTTAGGGGTCGATTCCGATCGGAGGCGCACCTAACACCATTCGCCCGGGAAAAAAGCCAGGCGAATGCGTGTTTCCCGACCTATTCGTAGATACGTCCGAACGAGCAAGTACGATGCGCATAACTGCCCAGATCCCGAGCCAGTCGTACTCACCCAATCCAGGTCCTGTTCTCCAACCGAGCCGGATCCGGAAATGCAGAATCGAGTCGCACGGAAGCCAAAATGCAGCCCCGTCCGGCCGGACTAGTACGATGCGCACTCTGTACGCGCCGAACCCGTCGCTACGCACGGCACGTCAAAGCATCCGGGAGAGGCGCACATAAGCTCCGATTCGCGCCACAAGACGATCCACGGCTACGAGACGAACACGCCAGCCACGAGGACGAGTCGAAGTAACGAGAAAGACGAACGAGACGAACCAACCATGAATCCCATCGCGCAGATCCTACCAATACTCTACATCTATTACCGGAACTGGTACGGACGCGTACGGCGCAGAAGGTAAGTCAGACACCCACCACACAAACAAACCACACGTACCCGACATATAACACACACACATAGGGATGCAGAAATTACTTACACCAGCAACAGCAGCACCATAGGGGCGGGATGGCTATCACCAATGCCATATACACACATAGGGGCCTGGATGCCAACCACTAACACCACCCCTACCCATGGGGTGCTGGATGCCTACCACCACTACCACCCCTACCCATGGGGGGCTGGATGCCTACCACTACTACCACCCCTACCCATGGGGGGCTGGATGCCTACCACTACTACCACCCCTACCCATGGGGGGCTGGATGCCTACCACTACTACCACCCCTACTAATGGGGGGCTGGATGCCTACCACTACTACCACCCCTACCCATGGGGGGCTGGATGCCTACCACTACTACCACCCCTACCCATGGGGGGCTGGATGCCTACCACTACTACCACCCCTACTAATGGGGGGCTGGATACCTGTCACTACTACCACCCCTACCCATGGGGGCCTGGATGCGTACCACTACTACCACCTCTACCCATGGGGGCTGGATGCCTACCACTACTACCACCCCTACTAATGGGGGCTGGATACCTGTCACCACTACCACCCCTACCCATGGGGGGCTGGATGCCTGTCACTACTACCACCCCTACTCAGGGGGGGCTGGATGCCTACCACTACTACCACCCCTACTAATGGGGGGCTGGATGCCTACCACTATTACCACCCCTACTAATGGGGGGCTGGATACCTGTGACTACTACCACCCCTACCCATGGGGGGCTGGATGCCTGTCACTACTACCACCCCTACTCAGGGGTGCTGGATGCCTACCACTACCACCACCCCTACTCAGGGGGTGCTAGATGCCTACCACTACTACCACCCCTACCCATGGGGGGCTGGATGCCTACCACTACTACCACCCCTACTAATGGGGGGCTGGATACCTGTCACTACTACCACCCCTACCCATGGAGGGCTGGATGCCTACCACAACTACCACCCCTACCCATGGGGGGCTGGATGCCTACCACTACTACCACCCCTACCCATGGGGGCTGGATGCCTACCACTACTACCACCCCTACCCATGGGGGCTGGATGCCTACCACTACTACCACCCCTACTAATGGGGGGCTGGATACCTGTCACTACTACCACCCCTACCCATGGGGGGCTGGATGCCTGTCACTACTACCACCCCTACTCAGGGGGGGCTGGATGCCTACCACTACCACCACCCCTACTAATGGGGGGCTGGATACCTGTCACTACTACCACCCCTACCCATGGGGGGCTGGATGCCTGTCACTACTACCACCCCTACTCAGGGGGCTGGATGCCTACCACTACCACCACCCCTACTCAGGGGTGCTAGATGCCTACCACTACTACCACCCCTACTAATGGGGGGCTGGATGCCTACCACTACTACCACCCCTAGTAATGGGGGGCTGGATACCTGTGACTACTACCACCCCTACCCATGGGGGGCTGGATGCCTGTCACTACTACCACCCCTACTCAGGGGGGGCTGGATGCCTACCACTACCACCACCCCTACTCAGGGGTGCTAGATGCCTACCACTACTACCACCCCTACCCATGGGGGGCTGGATGCCTACCACTACTACCACCCCTACTAATGGGGGGCAAGATACCTGTCACTACTACCACCCCTACCCATGGGGGGCTGGATGCCTACCACTACCACCCCTGCTAATGGGGGGCTGGATGCCTACCACTACTACCACCCCTACCCATGGGGGGCTGGATGCCTACCACCAACACCACCCCCACTCATAGGATGGGTAATGCATGACACATTAATACACACAAAAGAAGGGGTGAGGGTATGGACTCACCTACCCCGAACCCCCTGTACGCCGGGGTGTTTTTTGTAGCAGCCCAATGATGAAGCATGTCACACATTTGTGTGAGTGAGGGCAGTATTAGAACATATTGCATGTGCCATTACGTTACATATTTTATTACTCCCTACTCCTTCTGGTGCATATAATGCATGA
>CAWUFW010024652.1:0-56927 GCA_963921515.1 Calotriton arnoldi | reverse complement strand
TGCTATCACTCTGTATCCAGGTCCCATCTATTACCATATTGTATTCTCCTAGTAGGAAGATTCCTACCTTTGTATGTTGTGTATGTATGAATGGTTTATATGGATAGAAGTGTGAGAATGTGAATATATGATATGGCTTGTCTGTGATATGAATGAGCGCTTGGTGGGATGCGCTTTTGACGTTTTGATTTGTGATATTATGTATTTAGTCATTATATTTATCGAATAAAACTATTTTGATACATTTCTATCCAATTTTGTGGTTCACTTAAATCATGTGCATTCGCACTGGTCCTGCTGCTGTTATATCATTGACTATTTGCATTGCTTAAACTAGATAGGTAGAGAATTCTTCTTTTGAGATTTTAGTGACTGATACAGACATTCACACAGTTTAGTTTGTCAGTTGGTGTGTAAGCGGTTGCATGGGTTGGTGAGTAGCTAAATGAGGATCGATATGGGTTATTGATTGGTTGTCTGAGTATCTGTATGGGTGCCTGAGTGTCTGTGTGGGTGGGTGGGGGGTCACTCTGTGCATAGATGTTTGAGTGGATGATTCACTGGGTGTATGGGTTCAAGAGTGCATCTGTGAAGGGCTGTATGGTTGGGTGAGTGTGTGTATGGGTGTGTTGGTGAGTGAATGGATGCCTCAGTGGTACATGTGTGAGTAACTGCATATGTGAAAGGCAGTATATGTGAGTGTTGGAGTGTATAAATGACTATATGTGAGAGTGAGTGATTGTGAGAGTGCCTGTATGGATCAGTGTGTGCTTGTATTAGTTATTGTATAAGAGTGTAAGTATGTGTTAGTATATGTTTGAATAAGTGAGGTGGTGTGTGTATAACTGTATAGGTGAGTAGATGGGAGTGTGATTGATTGTTTGCATGAGTGACTAGGTGTGTGAGTAACTCTATGGATGAGTGGCGGTGTGTGAGTGTCTGTATAGATATGTGAGTGCATATGATAATGCCGTATTGATGGTTGACTGCATGTATGAGTGACTGTATGGGTGAATGAGTGGATGTGTGTGTAGACCTAGGAATTAGTGAGTGGGTATGTACTAACTGGTATTGGTGTGTCTATGGTTTCAAAAATGGTAGTCTGTATTTTAGAGTGGGTGTATCAAAGGTTATATTAGGGTATGAGGAGGTGCATCAGATTATCACATGGATGATGTCATCAGTGATGTCATCAGTGATGTCATTTGAGATGTCATCAGTGATGTCACTGACCATGTCATGAATGATGTAATATGTGACGTCATCAGCAGTGCATTGCGGGCGTGATTTATAGTTAGCTGAACTAACTATAACGGCCGAATTTCTCTGGTTTTGTACGAGTGAAATGTCCAACTAACTATAACGTCCTTGAAACCTGTGGTTTTTTCAGTGAATTTCTAAGGTTTTTTAAATGCTAATTTCTAACTATAACGACCCTGAAACCTATGGTTTTTTTCAGTGAATTTCAAAGGTTTTTTAAATGCTAATTTCTAACTATAACGTCCCTGAAACCTATGGTTTTTTTCAGTGAATTGCAAAGGTTTTTTAAATGCTAATTTCTAACTATGCCTACAAGGGTAGGACATGTGAAGAAAGAGGAAGAAAAGAGCAGAAAGAAGCAAGACAAATGCAGAAAGAGGCAACAGAAGTCCAGAAAGACGAAGAAAAGTGCAGGAAGAAGCAAGAGATGTGCAGAAAGCACCAACAGAGGAGCAGAAAGTCCTCCTGTGCACCCAACATCTTGCTGACGGGTACTGGTGGTAACTGACTCTGACTAACCAGGCCTAGAGCCAGTGCTATGCTGAAAGACACTTAGAATACAGTGAAAACACCAACATACACTAGGGAACACTATGCGTTGGGGTACCCCTGTGATTAGCATGACCTCCTCTGTATTTGCCATGAGTTAATGCCTGGGACATTGCATGAGTACATGCGTAGTGACTGGATGATTAAAGTGCTGCAAGGAGACTGCATGGTGAATTTATAAGTGCTGGGGTTTTGGCAGAGCGATTAGATAAGTATATGGTGCTGGCAGAGTCATTAAAAGAGTGCACAGGGAGTGACAGAGGGATTGCTGGACTGCATGGGTAGTGCTCTGGGGATTGTAGCAGTGCATGTGTTAGTGCCTGGGCCATTGCATCAGTACATGGGTAGTGACTGGATGATTACAGTACTGTAAGGAGAGTACATGGTGAATTTATAAGTGCTTGGGTTTTGACGGACTGATTGGATAAGTACATTGTGCTGGCTGGGTGATTGGAGGAGTGCATAGGTAGTGACAGGCAGATTACTGGACTGCATAGGTAGTCCTCAGGGGATTGTAGTACTACATCTGTTAGTGCCTGGTTCATTGCATAAACACATGGTTAGTGACTGGATGATTAGAGTGCTGCAAAGATACTACATGGTGAATTTATAAGTGCTTGGATATTGGCACAGTGATTGGAAAAGTATACGGTGCTGACAGGGTGATTAGAAGAGTGCTCACGGAGTGACAAGGGGAATGCTGGAGTGCATAGGTACTGCTCTGGGGATTGTAGCAGTGAATGTATTAGTGCCTAGGCCATTGCATGAAGAGTGCACAGAGAGTGACAGGGGGATTGCTGGACTGCATGGGTAGTGCTCTTGGGATTGTATGAGTTAGTGCCTGGGCCATTGCATGAGTACATGGGTAGTAACTGGATGATTAGAGTGCTGCAAGGAGAGTGCATGGTGAATTTGTAAGTACACATGTACTCATGTATTGTCCCAGGCACTAATACATTCACTGCTACAATTGCCAGAGCAGTACTTATGCACTCCAGCATTCCCCCTGTCACTCCGTGAGCACTCTTCCAATCACCTTGTCAGCACTGTGTACTTATCCAATCACTGCTCCAATACCCTAGCACTTATAAATTCACGATGTACTCTCTTTGCAGTACTCTAATCATCCAGTCACTAACCATGTACTTATGGAATGACGCAGGCACTAACAGATGTAGTGCTACAATACCCTGAGGACTACCTATGCACTCCAACAATCCCCCTGTCAGTCTTTGACCACTATAGGTGTTATAGTTGTTTGGATTAGTACATGGTAGTGGCTGGGTGACTGGAGGAGTGCACGGGGAGTGACAGTGTGATTGCGGGACTGCGTGGGTACTACCTGGGGAATTGAAGGAGCAAATAAGAAGTGTGTAAGTGGTTAGAGGACTGTATGGGTAGTGCATAGGGATTGTAGCAGTGATCAGTTAGTGCCTGGATCATTGCATGAGTACATAGCTACTGACTGAAACATTAGACTACTGGAAGGAGAGTGTCTGAGTGAATTTATAAGTGCTTGGGTAGTGGCAAAGTGTTTGGATTAGTACATAGTAGTGGCTGAGTGACTGGAGGAGTGCACGGGGAGTGACAGGGTGATTGATGGACTGCATGGGTACTACCAGGGGAATTGAAGGAGCAAATGAGAAGTGTGTAGGTGGTTAGAGGACTGCATGGGTAGTACACAGGGATTGTAGCAGTGCATGAGTTAGTGCCTAGATCATTGCATGACTACATGGGTAGTGACTGAATGATTAGAGTACTGCGAGAAGAGTGCATGGTGTATTTATAAGTGCTTGGGTTTTGGTACAGTGATTGGATAAGGACATAGGACTGGCTGGGTGATTCAAGGACTGCATAGGTAGTACCAGGGAAATTACTGGACTGCATAGGTAGTCCTCAAGGGATTGCAGCAGTGCATGTGTTAGTGACTGGGTCATTGCATGAGTACATGGGTAGTGATTGGATGATTAGAGTGCTGCAAGGACAGTGCATGGTGATTTTATAACTGCTTGGGTTTTGGCGGAGTGATTGGATAAGTACATAGTGCTGGCTGGGTGATTGGAGGAGTGCATGGGTAGTGACAGCGATTTCTGGAGTGCATGGGTACTACCTGGGTAATTGGAGGAGTGATTCATTAGTGTGTAGGTGGTTAGAGGTCTGCATGGGAAGTGCTCAGGGGATTGTAGCAGTGCATGTGTTAGTGCCTGGGCCATTGCATCAGTACTGTTGTATATTTCCTAGGGTGTCCATAAACGGGCTTTCCAGACTCATGTCCTTATATAGGCACAATTCGCCTTGCCCTTATATAGGCATACAATCCCAGACCTTATTTAGGCATAAACCATGCACTCCAAATACAGGCATGGATTCCGACATCCGTCCACCCTAGCCTCACAACGAGTTCATGAAAAAAACAGACCCTTAGGCTGCGGGAGTTTCCCTTGCCCAGGACTATTGATTTCTTCAAGGACTCATATATTATGCATGAACCATTATTCCTTAGGGGTTCATTTATGACGTCTTTCGCTGCCCAACTCACGTCAATGCTAACATTTTCAGGTATAAATATGCCTTCCCAAACCTCTGTAAATCAGAGGAGACCTCGACTTCAGAGGAGCCCGATTCCCAGCCGGACGCACTGAGAAGACGCTGTCATTCCTGCACGCAGAGAGTCCAGCTTCCAGTGATCTAACTTCCCTTGCGGGGTGTTGGAGTTCGAGTCTAGGAAAGAGATTCCTACCTCTCTCATTCTTCAGGTATGGAGCAGACTAGAACCTAGAGGGACTGTTGGCATACTAGGCATACTAGGCTTAACATACTCTTAGTATACTATAGTAAGGAATACATCACCTACTTCTACTTCTCCCTACACCTAGGACAGGTTAGGAACACTGGGGTAGAACTAGGCTAGAAACGCATCGTATGAGTACTCGCATTTTTAGGCTGTGTCATTTTATGTAAATGCATATATGCTGAAAAGATAATGCTAACGCAGTATTATTTATTTCTACTGCTCACTCTGTACATTATTTATTTCGTATACTGTCTTTTGATCGTAACAGCACATTTAACTTACAACAGAAACAAGACTGTTCAATAAATCCTTTATTGAAACGCCAGTCTGTTATTTCTGTGTAACTTTGAGAGTAACTAGACATGCACAACTGAGCTGAGTGAAATAGTTATCTATTGTTTCTACGACTCTGGGACACGTCCTGATTCTGTAAGGGAAACACAGTGGTCATGTTTTGCGGCTGCCAGAAACTACTCCCTTCTTGTCGTCAAGAAGTTTCTAGTGGCCTCTGAGCTAGCTGGCACAAGTAATTAAGTTTAATATACTCGATAGGGACATACCGACCTTAGTCCTATGTCAAACCTATAGGATATATTATTCCAATGCGCAGAGCCTATAAGGGAAATAGGAGCTACACTACATGGCACCCAACGGTTTGGTAAGGCAGTAATTCAACGTTAGATACTGAGTAACTCAGCCGTGCTTCTTTTTTTCTCTCAGAGACCCCTACCCATATACTCCTAATGACGTGTGGAGTGGGCAGGGTTAGTATCCGCCACGGCTACATAGGGCAGTACCCTATATATTAGCTGTTTGGTTTGCTCAACGTTGAAGGATACAGTGTTCCACAATATTATGCACCTTATCTTTGTTTCCTTGAAACTTGTTCTACATTTTTCAAAAAACAAAATGCCTGGCTCCGACACTGACACCGGAAACGGTGAAGCTGCGGCTGATCCAACCCAAGCAGCACTTCTTAACAATACCGGTTTAAATGAAACCGAGGAGGGTGTCTTCGACATCGCTCCAAACTTAAGAAGAGCCATTACTCTAAAACTTATAAAACATGGCCTATCACCGAGAGGAGGTAGAGCAGTTTTCGTGATAGAGGCACATGAATCCTTTCAGACAGAGATATTCTATTCATGGGTAATATTTCCTGAATCCAATCCAGTAACTCACATGTTTCACTTCTACAAAGAAGATGAACCACCAGAGGAATACATTCCTTTCGAGGATATTGAAATTCCATTAACATACCAAGAGCATCAGCTCTGGTTTAAAGGCGCCCTAAAACATCACAAAAACATTACCAGGCTCGGTCCACTAGGTAGACCAGGAGCAACATGGCCGATTCTAGCCGGCTATACACCTCATCCCGACATAGAAATAATGTCAGATGAGGAACTACTTACTCAACTCACAGAGTTAATAAAAATCTACAGACAATTGGTTCAATATGTCATGCGGACTTTCACAGTCCAACCACCATTAACAATTCCAAATCAAACCCCTCACCAGGGGAATACTCTAAAAATTAAACCACAGACTCTATACGCAGTCATGGGTAAAATGCCCACTAAGCGGGAGCAAATTCCATTTTGGATAGCTCAAAAAATTACTCAAATCGAAGCAGTATTTCCAAATACTAGCCCGCATGAGAAACACAGAATCCTAACCATTAGTTTACCAATGGGGATCACACCACAACTGGAAGACTGCACCACTTGGGGCTCAGTCTTTGCTGCCATCTACACTAAAACACATGGCATTCCTTCAATTGCGGTAATACCTGATGTCCTAAAACAAATTCAAAATGAATACGGGGCAGAGCCTGCTTTAAATTTAGGTATGAAATTACTGAAAAATTTCGACCAGGTCTCAACAATAATATTATCTAATATTAAAGGAGAGGCAGCAGCAGTGGCGATCCGACAAAAATTAAGGGAATTTGATGTTACAGAACATCAAACAGAGCTACCCAGAATTATAGAACAATCTTCTGCAGAATTAGGCAGAGATAGTTTGGGTGGGAGACCAGTTAAACCGAAACTATCTGAAAGTCCTGAGAAGGACTCAATTAAACAAACTCCTACATCCTCTAAAAAGAAGTGGGAGTCTAACAAACAAAATTCAAATGAGAAACGTTCTCAATTCCGAGGTAGGTCTCCTCAAAAGGAGCCCTCTGAAAGGAGGTATAACCTCAGGAATAGGGATAATTTGAGAAAACCTGATAGGTATCAAGATACTGATACACGTTCCTCTCGTCCCTTTCAGGTCTCATCACAGACTTCAGAAAGAAGAGGACGAACAGAACATAGAGAAGAACGCGTGAAATCGAAAGACGACAAACACGCTCCAAAAACTAAAGCAAAACCTCAATTCTCCAAAAAGAAAGTAGCAGGTCTGAAAGTAAGACATGCCGAGAATACTGAGAACACAACTCAAGAACGGAGAATGGGCTCAGACAATGCTGGACAGTGCAGCAGAAGTCACAATAGCTCGCCAGAACCTGAAGGAACTTCTGGAGATAGTGGACTTGAATGAGTACATTACAGTAGAGACTGTAGACACCAGGGTTAGTACTCCACAAAAGTTATTTGACATAACACTCCGGATGGAGGGAGACAAACCTAGACAGGTTAAAGCACTCTTTTGGGAAAGACTATCAAAGGGTTATGACATACTTCTAGCAGAAAAGGACTGGCCACCACAATTTGTCAGGGAGTGCCCACACGGCGAGGACATTATTATGCCTGCCTTCTCCAATCACATACCAATTCACCTAAAATATACATATGCCAGAAAATGGGCAGTGGCCCAGGCTCCAGCATTATATAAAAATCATGTAGGATGGGATAAGGACTCACCTCACTATAAAATAAATCTGAAACATGAACCAACTGCACAGAGGCAGTATCCTATTAAGCAAGAAGCTAAAAAACAGGTCAGGGAGATCTTAGATCAACTTGAATATCAAGGGGTGATTGAAACATGCACCTCCTCCATGAACAATCCTTTGTTTACTGTCTCCAAACCAGACAATACATATCGTCTAGTTTTGGACTACAGACATTTAAACACTTGTTCTAAAACGTTTGCAGTGCAAAATGCACATAGCACAGCATTAATGAATAACATTGTGCGTAAAAAATACAAAACAACATTAGACATCTCAAATGGTTTCTTTTGTCAAAATATAGCACCTGAAAGTAGGTACTTAACGGCATTCTCCATAATGGGGACCCAGCGTCACTTTTGTCGACTCCCACAAGGGTTCAAGAACAGCCCAGGTTTATTCTCAGCGAGGGTAACGGAGTTACTACAAATCTATGACAACGAGGCATTGTCCTATGTCAATGACATCTATCTGACAGACGATGACTTGGAAAATAACTTGAACAGGGTGAGCACCATTATACTGGGATTCGCCTCTGAGGGCTACAAGTTCAACTTTAAAAAGTCCCGAATTGCCCATCTCAATGTCCTATTTTTGGGATATGAGCTTTCAAGTAAAGGCAAGAGCTTGGCAGCTAACTTTCTAGAGAAATGTGCGCTGCTCCAACCTCCAAAGACGCTAAAACACTTACAATCCATCCTGGGTTTCCTCAATTTTGGAAGAACATACATACTAAACTGTGCAGAAAGGGTTAAACCTCTCTACGCATTAATCAAACCTGATTTTTCAATCAAAAACTGGACACAGGAACACACAGAAATTTTGCGTTCACTTCAGGCTAACATGTTAGCAACCAAACACTTACAAACACGCGTAAGTCAACGCAATTTGGTGATCCGAATAATTTCGGGTCAAGCGGATTCACCTACTTAACCTTCAATGAGGGTGAGAAAGTACCAATTGCATACAAATCACATTTGTACACACAAGCGGAAATGCGATTCAGTTCTACTGAAAAAATTCTAACAGCAGTTCAAACAGCGGTAGCAAAAGAAAGAGCCTTAGCCCAAGGAAAACGCATAATTGTCGTAACCCCGGTACCAGCTTTAGAAGTGGTCACAAAAGCAAGCATTCCAAATGCTAAAGCACTACATCCGAGATGGATACAATGGGTTAATTCTCTTGCTGCAACTGATGTTGAATACGTTTTTGATCCAGATTTAAAAACACAAGCATTTCTCCAATATGAACAAGAATGTCCTCTGCCCACTGAGATTCTGCCTCTCGATCAGTATGAATTTATAATTTACACTGACGGATCCGCACAGCCCGCAACAGGGAGTAAGCAAGCTTACAGTGCAGCGTGTGCTATCGTTAAAGGTCGCATGCGAAATGGCATCTTCAGACCTATGGTCACAAAAACTCAATCACTAGGTGATTGTACAGCTCAGTGAGCTGAACTACAAGCATTCAAACTGGCACTTGAGAGTACGGATCGAGAATTCCTCACACTGATAGTGTGCGATTCCTTTTACTGTGTTCAGTCGTATAATGACTATATACGAACCTGGCTTGAAAATGGTTTCAAAGATGCGAAAGGTGGCACAATAAAGCACAAACTGCTTTGGGAACAAGTAGTTCAGTTGAAAAACGAACTACCAAAGGCTCACGTGATTCACACACTGAGTCATCAGCGTGATGGCGTTCACGTTGCAGGGAATTCATTGGCTGACGAAGCCGCGAAGGGGGCTGTTCAGACGGCTTCCGTAGCTGCGATCACTCGTTCAAAAACAAAAATAGACGGTGAGATAATGTTAGCTGTCAATGCTTCAAGCAAAGGCAGCAGTGCAGCGTTACCAAAAAAGTTTCCACTCAAGTACTCTTATGTAATTGATGCGAATAACGTTCCTTTTGCTCGAATCCCTGGAGTGGGGGATAGGGTAATTCCAAACATGGGACGAAGAGCAGCTTTGATTTATGAAACTCATTTGGGGGAGGGTCTGTCACATCAAGGGATCTCAAACACAATTTTGAAATTAAAAGAGATGTACTGGTGGCCTGGAATGAATACACACATTCACATATTCATCAACAACTGCTTAGACTGTAAATTACAGCGAGAGAGCCACCAGACACCATGCTGCGAATGCGGCAGCCCAGTACAGACACCACTGTTAGACAGTATTAGGCTATCTACTCGCCTGCGTCCTGCTGGACAAAGGCATTCCCGCAAATACTAAATCTAGGTTCCTATGGTTATGGCCTCAGCGCTCGGCTGACGCTCAAACTGTTATAAAAGATTTGCGAGTCTTTATCGGCACATACGCAATATGCACGCTACATTCTGACCAGGGTCCTGCGTTTAGCTCTAGGGCTTACAAGGAGGCCATGGCCAGTCTGGGAGTTGCATTGCGGTACTCCTCTCCATTCCATCCTGAGGGAAATTCTGTTGTGGAAAGGAAAAACCGGGAAATAAAGCAGTCTATAACAGCTAGGGTATTAGGTTCGGGTGATGGGTGGGTCAAACACCTCAATAGCGTACAGCGCGCTCTCAACAATCTGCCAAGAAGTTCTCTAGGGGGGGTCACTCCATATGAGGTCCTATTTGGGACAAGGATGTGGGTTCCAGACTTAGAACACGTAGGCACAGTGGTGAAAATAAACCATGTGATATCAAAGATCGTTTGGCTGTTTTACAGGATCTTAACAAATTAAGAACGAAACAAAGCAACGTATTCCTACAGCCAACCACCACTGGGGAAATATCGGCGGTCCCAGCAAGGCCTGTCTGGATTCCAAAAGTTGGGGATCTAGTCAGAGAAAAAATCGCGGACAAGAAGGAATTTGGACCTTCTTACAGACAACCGGTACCTGTTCTAGCTGTTCAAGGAACAAGGACAGTACTTCTGCCGCCCCTTGCTGGAAGAAAGGAGAAAAGATTTGTGTCCATTGACCTGATCAAACCACAGTATGTGGCCAATACTAAGCAGTAGGCCTCGTGGACTCCGACCTACTAGCAGACGCACTCCTCTCGCTACTATTCAAGAGGTTCAGACTGAAAGACTGATCACAATCGAGAATTCAGCTGTAACACATAAAGGACTAAGCAACCAAGCTATGGAACTCATCCCTCTTGACAACCAAATAACAGTTCGTCCAAATACACCTGTCTACACCAACGTGACACGTGAAGAACTGGTTCCTGTGATTTCAACAAATCCTGATGCAATTCCAACAATTGACAGAACTGCTTCTGGCTATTTCATTGACTTTGATACGTTCTCAGAAGATCCAAGCGAACCTGAAATGACGCCAGCATCATTCAAACTCAAGCAGCAAGTACAAGACTTTATTCAGTTTCTGAAAAAGACTTATCAGGTTTCTCCATGGAGAGAACTCTGGATTACATCTGGACTTTTTGTTTTCCTGCTCTGGCTAGCTTTGGTAACAACTGTAAGCGTGCTTATAAGTGGCAGATACATCCATGTGAACAGTGAAGGAAAAGGCGTTAACGTACTTTTAAAACCACATAAATCTTCCCATGTGAAGCAAGAGACTTGTCATCAGTGAACATCACAGCTGTTCCTATACAGGATGGTTATAGTGTGGGACAAAACAGATTATGAAATTTTCGGACCAACGGAACAATTGAACATTCCACATTTGTTTAAAATTTCACTAAGTGATTTAATTACGTCCAGTACCTATTCAGATGATTGGGACTTAGAGACTGTACATGACATAATGTTTGATCTAGAAAAATCTGCTGCATTTTCTAAAAATGAATATTTAGAGGGTTCATCAGACTATGAAGAACTGTATTGTTATAACCACTATGGTCATCATTATTTGCATAAAACTGCATATCCAAGAAATGTGTTTATGTTTAACCAATGGGAACATTGTCCTACACCACCACAAGGTAGTTCAAAAACTTTTGCTAGTAAGTTTCCATATTTTTCAGGTTACAATACATCTGACCCAGAAACGTTTTACTACAGAAATGTAAACAAAACAGGTCTGAAAATTATGTTAACAAATACGAAACAGATTTAGTCTGCAGCATTTATTGCCCAACTGTCTACACAGGGTTTCGACTTATGGAAAGACACAATAGAGACAAAAACTGTCTGGGGTAGTAAAGATTGGCAAGTACAGGGTATAGAAGCTTTATTTAGAGCCTGTATCATCCCTGAACAAATACTGTTTTTGAATGAAACCGTCCAACAAACATCTTGTCTTGGATTAGCCAAGATCAAAGAGATGAAATCACCTTCTGTGCCAACACCTGCCAGTGATAATAATACAAAGGCAGTGGTGACAGTTGACAATATACTACAATTCAATACATTTCTGATCCAAATTGGAAGAAATGGTTGATCCGGCCCATAGACACAAACAACTGTCAGGAAAGGTTCTTGAACAAAACTCAGGGCTTTATTATTCATAGGCCAGACCCAAGATATGTCCAAAGACAACATCCGGGGGTAGTAACAACATACAGTGTAGGAAAATTATGCCTCGATTGGCTGCATAAATCTACACTACAGGATGTGAAACAACACTTATCCTTACTTACAGGAGACGCAGATCTTAGGGAATTCTTGCTTGGACCAAGAAAACCGCGTCAAAAACGTTTCATATATGCCGGCATTTATGCTGCTTATAATGAAGCATGGAAAGTGTCACAGATAGAGGCCGCAGAACGAATACGTGAACTTGATCGTATTAATTTAGAGAAAACACTCTCTGTGGTCGACAATGGGTTAACAACTTTGTCCTCCAGAATATATTCATTGGATGGCATTGTATCATCTGCTATCGACATTCTAGAACAAGATGTGGCTATGTTACAACAAGGTCAATCCCAATTACGTTCTATAGTGTCATTGAGCTGGACGCTGCAATCTTTGCGAGCGGGCTATGTGCCTTGGCGTTTCATCAACACGTCGTCTCTGTTTGCAGAATACAATCTCACTGATAAACAGATCGAATTGGCACACAGAGGAGCAAGGTATACAGTGCTAAGCATTGAAAAACTGGAGAAGTTACCATTCACAGTGGCAGAAAAACCGGCTACAGAATGGGTTATTCATGGCAAAATAACATTACCTGTGACAACCTTTCAGTTTCAGTATTGCCTCAGACAAATGCAAGCAGGCAAATATGAAAGGTTGGGTAAGGAATACATTAAGACATCTTGGGATTTACCGTATACACATAGATGTTGGAGTGGGGATCGTGAAGTGTTTCTTAGCGGTACCAACTGTAAACATGCACTGACCGGTTCACTTATGTGTCAGGACATTTCTTTACACGGGGCTTGTAATGGTTCTGTGGCAAATTTGTCTTGCCATCAGCGGGGTACACCAGCTGCTGTGATTAATCCAGCGTTTGGACAACTTTCTAACAGGAGTTACCTCATGTTGAATGATCAGAGTTGCTGTGGAATGTTGCCAGGCATCCCATATCTAGTAACGGTCAACTCCAGGGTCACTTGCTGTATGCAAGTATTGTTTCCCCCAATAGACACAGTCAGGGAGTCGCCTTTATGGCCTTCGCTGAACGTCTCTGTTATAAGATTTGATACTTTGAGCAGAATGAAAGCCATGCTTTTACAGCAAACAGTGCCTTTGACCTCAGCCAAAGAAACCTATGATCTACAAGTAGCAAGGACTTCGGCTGAGATACAGACTTTAATACGTACAAACTGCCCTACAAATTTCGTAGAAATGGTATCACGTATCTTTAACATGTCAGATACGACCGGAATTGTACATGTATTTATGTATGTATTCATGTATCCAATATGCAGTCCTTCCGTAAACTCCTTAAGACTCATCTTTTTAGTACCACTCACTAACCTGTCATGACACTGTTTGCCATATCCAAGCGCTACGAGGCCTCAGGGTAGTAACGCGCTATATAAAACTATTTTCATTCATTCATTCATTTAAGAGCATTTGCTCCGGTCTGTTAGCACCTTTCCAGGCTATACTTGAAATCATCCCCAACTTTGCACATTCGGTGTTTGGTGGCATACCATTAATTCTCGCACTTGTTGCCGGAATTTTACTCATCTTTCTGCTATTGCGCTATGGCCAGCCTATTCGCAGACATCACTCCAAGCGAAATGGAGAAAGCTCTCCTTGAAAGAAAGTGCCGTGAGCGAATAGTACAGCTATTGGGCATGACTCGTCTACGGGACCTTAATACAACTTGGTTCCTGTCATTCAGACCAATCTGGCAAGATTGCATCTTACCTGTTCTACGATGCCTGCTATGCGGTGAAGAATGCGTGTTGGACGCTTGTCTAACATATCCATCAGCCACGCCAAAGGACGTCGATACTTTGCTGGTCCCTATAACGGCCCATGCTCTGTGTTGTCCCCAGAGGCTACCAATCCTGATGTCAGCATTCATTGAGATCTCACAGATGCTTCCGGCTGCTGCTGAGGTACGAGAGACAACTCCAGGCACACAGGTAACAACGGACGCGAACATTGCTGCGGCGACCTATGCCGAGAGCGATGCTTCACATCTTTGTGCGGTCAATCTCTTACACGAGGTGTTCCAACTTACACCAACGACAGTGGATGATGTTTTGTCTATTGAAATAGATGATCTCATGTTTACACCAGACCCGTAAACTGACTCTGATTCAGCATACTGTGTTCCAGAGATGCAGTAACAATTTGGCCTTCATTTTTCAAAGACTTTGAACTCTACCAAATTTGATCTTTTTGTCCCATTTTTCTAACGAAAATGGCACTTCAATCTGCTTAAAGTAGAACTAGCCTTATAATACAGACTTGGCAGTACTTCCAGGGACACTTAGTCATCTTGTGTGTCTAGAACAGTTCATTTAATTTTTATGACAGGAAATGACTTTGATTTTGAACAAACTTATCGATCATTTTCGTCATATGTAAATATTGCTTTTATATTTCATTCCGATTGCATTTATTCCGAACTTTATGCTGGAAAATGAAAAGCATTGCTTAATTATGTACAGAAACCTTTGCATTTTTAATATGTCTTTTAATGCTTTTAGGATATGTTTTTATATGCAGTACTCCATTTTAATTTTTTAGCATTTTATGTTTAGCATTTTAGTATTATCGTACACACGAAAGAGGAGTGGGTGTTGTATATTTCCTAGGGTGTCCATAAACGGGCTTTCCAGACTCATGTTCTTATATAGGCACAATTCGCCTTGCCCTTGTATAGGCATAAAATCCCAGACCTTATTTAGGCATAAACCATGCACTCCAAATACAGGCATGGATTCCGACATCCGTCCACCCTAGCCTCACAACGAGTTCATGATAAAAACAGACCCTTAGGCTGCGGGAGTTTCCCTTGCCCAGGACTATTGATTTCTTCAAAGACTCATATATTATGCATGAACCATTATTCCTTAGGGGTTCATTTATGACGTCTTTCGCTGCCCAACTCACGTCAATGCTAACATTTTCAGGTATAAATATACCTTCCCAAACCTCTGTAAATCAGACGAGACCTCGACTTCAGAGGAGCCCGATTCCCGGCCGGACGCACTGAGAAGACGCTGTCATTCCTGCACGCAGAGAGTCCAGCTTCCAGTGATCTAACTTCCCTTGCGGGTTGTTGGAGTTCGAGTCTAGGAAAGAGATTCCTACCTCTCTCATTCTTCAGGTATGGAGCAGACTAGAACCTAGAGGGACTCTTGGCATACTAGGCATACTAGGTTTAACATACTCTTAGTATACTATAGTAAGGAATACATCACCTACTTCTACTTCTCCCTACACCTAGGACAGGTTAGGAACACTGGGGTAGAACTAGGCTAGAAACGCATCGTATGAGTACTCGCATTTTTAGGCTGTGTCATTTTATGTAAATGCATATATGCTGAAAAGATAATGCTAACGCAGTAATATTTATTTCTACTGCTCACTCTGTACATTATTTATCTCGCATACTGTCTTATGATCGTAACAGCACATTTAACTTACAACAGAAACAAGACTGTTCAATAAATCCTTTATTGAAACGCCCGTCTGTTATTTCTGTGTAACTTTGAGAGTAACTAGACATGCACGACTGAGCTGAGTGAAATAGTTATCTATTGTTTCTACGACTCTGTGACACGTCCTGATTCTGTAAGGGAAACACAGTGGTCATGTTTTGCGGCTGCCAGAAACTACTCCCTTCTTGTCGTCAAGAAGTTTCTAGTGGCTTCTGAGCTAACTGGCACAAGTAATTAAGTTTAATATACTCGATAGGGACATACCGACCTTAGTCCTATGTCAAACCTATACGATATATTATTCCAATGCGCAGAGTCTATAAGGGAAATAGGAGCTACACTACAGTACATGGGTAGTGACTGGATGATTACAGTACTGCAAGGAGAGTACATGGTGAATTTATAAGTGCTTGGGTTTTGACGGACTGATTGGATAAGTACATGGTGCTGGCTGGGTGATTGGAGGAGTGCATGGGTAGTGACAGGGATTTCTGGAGTGCATGGGTACTACCTGGGTAATTGGAGGAGTGAATCAGTAGTGTGTAGTAACCCTGGGCGTAGTACTACGCTACGCTCGTGGAGCGTGCGTAGTTTGCGCTACTATGCACTACGTGAATTGCATGTAGCACAGTGCAAAAACGCGTAGCGTAGCGGGCATTTTTTGCTTGCTCGCGGTCCTCAACGTCAAGTTGGCGACCGCGAGCGAGCAAAACAACATCCCGGCGAGACTTTTTCCTCGTTCGCGATCAGCAACATCAAGTTGCCGATCGCGAGCGTGGAAAAAAAAACCTCCCGGCGAGATTCTCAATGCGGGGAGGTCAGGTTTCTCATTGCGAGTGGTCGCGTATGCTCGCGACCGCTCGCGATGAGAAACTACCAGTCCGCGTTGAAAAAGCTGCCGCTCGAGTACAAATCTACTCGAGCGGCAGAAAACGACCGCTTGCACTGTGCAAGATGCCGTTTGCAATGATTGCACAGTGCGGACAAGCATCCGGCACTGTGCAATCAGTGCGAACAGCATTTCCCTACCGCACTACGCAGTTCGCGTAGCTACGCATAGCGTGCGTAGTGCGAAGTGCACTTCGCGTAGCTACGCGTAGCGCTACTACACGAACTACGCCCATGGTTAGTGTGTAGGTGGTTAGAGGCCTGCATGGGAAGTGCTCAGGGGATTGTAGCAGAGCATGTGTTAGTGCCTGGGCCATTGCATCAGTACATGGGTAGTGACTGGATGATTACAGTACTGTAAGGAGAGTACATGGTGAATTTATAAGTGCTTGGGTTTTGGCGGAGTGATTGGATAAGTACATTGTGCTGGCTGGGTGATTGGAGGAGTGCATAGGTAGTGACAGGCAGATTACTGGACTGCATAGGTAGTCCTCAGGGGATTGTAGCACTACATCTGTTAGTGCCTGGGTCATTGCATAAACACATGGTTAGTGACTGGATGATTAGTGTGCTGTAAAGATACTACATGGTGAATTTATAAGTGCTTGGGTATTGGCACAGTGATTGGATAAGTATACAGTGCTGACAGGGTGATTACAAGAGTGCTCACGGAGTGACAAGGGGATTGCTGGACTGTATGGGTAGTGCTCTTGGGATTGTAGCACTGCATGAGTTAGTGCCTGGGCCATTGCATGAGTACATGAGTAGTAACTGGATGATTAGAGTGCTGCAAGGATAGTGCATGGTGAATTTGTAAGTACACATGTACTCATGCAATGTCCCAGGCACTAATACATTCACTGCTACAATCGCCAGAGCAGTACCTATGCACTCCAGCATTCCCCCTGTCACTCAGTGAGCACTCTTCCAATCACCTTGTCAGCACCGTGTACTTATCCAATCACTGCTCCAATACCCTAGCACTTATAAATTCACCATGTACTCTCTTTGCAGTACTCTAATCATCCAGTCACTAACCATGTACTTATGGAATGACTCAGGCACTAACAGATGTAGTGCTACAATCCCCTGAGGACTACCTATGCACTCCAGCAATCCCCCTGTCAGTCTTTGACCACTATAGGTGTTATAGTTGTTTGGATTAGTACATGGTAGTGGCTGGGTGACTGGAGGAGTGCACAGGGAGTAACAGTGTGATTGCGGGACTGCATGGGTACTACCTGGGGAATTGAAGGAGCAAATAAGAAGTGTGTAAGTGGTTAGAGGACTGTATGGGTAGTGCATAGCGGATTGTAGCAGCGATCAGTTAGTGCCTGGATCATTGCATGAGTACATAGCTACTGACTGAAACATTAGAACACTGCAAGGAGAGTGCCTGAGTGAATTTATAAGTGCTTGGGTATTGGCAGAGTGTTTGGATTAGTACATAGTAGTGGCTGAGTGACTGGAGGAGTGCACGGGGAGTGACATGGTGATTGCTGGACTGCATGGGTACTACCAGGGGAATTGAAGGAGCGAATGAGAAGTGTGTGGGTGGTTAGAGGACTGCATGGGTAGTACACAGGGATTGTAGCAGTGCATGAGTTAGTGCCTAGATCATTGCATGACTACATGGGTAGTGACTGGATGATTAGAGTACTGCGAGAAGAGTGCATGGTGTATTTATAAGTGCTTGGGTTTTGGCGCAGTGATTGGATAAGGACATAGGACTGGCTGGGTGATTGGAGGACTGCATAGGTAGTACCAGGGAGATTACTGGACTGCATAGGTAGTCCTCAAGGGATTGCAGCAGTGCATGTGTTAGTGACTGGGTCATTGCATGAGTACATGGGTAGTGACTGGATGATTAGAGTGCTGCAAGGACAGTGCATGGTGATTTGATAACTGCTTGGGTTTTGGCGGAGTGATTGGATAAGTGTAGGAAGGTGGAATCTGACTACATGGTTGCCCCCACTTTTTTTCTGGTGTTTTGATGGTTTTTTACTTAGTTTGGCTGGGAACCTGCTATTCAGGTCCCCAGCCTATCTGCTTTCTCTTATAAATTGATTCCATGTACCTTAAGTACACTTCAGATTGGATTCTGGGGTGCCCTTATAAGTCCCTAGTATATGGTATACTATGTACCCAGGGCATAGGTACCCCAGAGGCCTACCAGGGGTTGAAGCATGTATTGTGCCACCCCTGGAAGGCCCTCCAAAATGACACCACAGAACTGCTACTGCAGCCTGAGTAAGGTGGTGCATGCACCCCTTACAGAGATATAGGTTCACTATATCTCACCTATCACTGCACATAGAAACCTATCAGTCACCCCTATGGCAGGCCTTATCAATCCTGAAGTCAGGGTGCTTGGTTTTATGTGAGAGGGTGCCCATGTCTGAGCAGAGCCCCTCTGCAGCCTTCGGAATCTCCTCTCCGGGGTTGTCTGTGGTGCAGCCTGACAATATACTCTTAAGTGCATTATATCCCCGCGGTAAATGCTAATTTTGGGATGGCTGCACGGAAACATGTTGTGTTTGGTGTCAAACACCTTGGAATCATACCCCCACACCAGTAACTGGTGTGGGAGTATGATCCCACCCTTCTAGAGGGAGAGACATGACAGCACCGGTATACCCGGTACCAACTAAACAGAGCCTGGCATCACAAAATGGATGCTGCAGCCACAGACACGAGTCCGACCTCCTGCTGCTGACCAAAACTCCGGCAGGGGAGGCCTGGACAATAGGTTTCTTGTCACAGGGAGGTGTTACCACCTCCCAGACAGGCCTTAGTGGATTGGGGCTGGGTGGGTGCACTCCAAGAGTGCTTTGAAGTCCTGCACTGGGGGCACATTTGGTGTCCTCGTGCATACCCCAGTTCAAACCGGTTGCAGGGGCTGCCAGCCCCTGCTCTGGCGCAAAACTGGACAAAGGAAATGGGTGTATCCAACCCTCTTTCCAAACCCTCCCATAGGTGGGTCCACAGAGTTAGTCCAACCCCTTTCTTAGGTATAAGTAAGGAACCCCTGGCAACAGGACTTTAGATATCCCTGGACGAAACTCTGCAACTGAATCCTGGAACTTCGACGCTCTACTAAAGACTAGAGGACTGAAGAAATCTCCCTTGGGGTCAAGGAGTGACTCCCCTGCTTGGCAGGCACCAATGAAGCATTTGCCAGTCTGCATCTCTGAAGCTCCCACCAGACTCCGAAGTACTTGCAGCCCAGGAAGAGGATTTACAGACTTTTCAGAGGCCGACCCGAGTCCCCAGCAAAGCTGAGACCCGCAGCCCTCATGAGTGACATGGAACCGGAACCCCTGGACACCGTGCACATTTGCTAGTGCATAAACTTCTCGATGACTCGTGAAGTCCTGATTCAGGTTCCTTGTAGCCCAGGCCCCGAGCACCATTTGCACTGAAGATTGTGAGCCTACACTCCACGAGTGTTCCGTGGGCTCACTTCTTGCATTTCCGCTCGAGGCTCCTTTGCGATCCCTGGTCCGTCGACGGGTGGGTCCCTGTGAAGGCAACTCTGATTTTCTCTGAGCTTCCCTGGTTGCTCCAGATGTGCGCTGACTTCCCACTGAGTGGTGATTCCCTCAGACCTTGCTGGTCTGCACAGAAGCATCTTTCTCCTTTCTGTGTGGGTTGCTGTTGCCAAGGCTTGTTGTGTTCAATCCGGACACCAACACTGCAGTACTCGACATCCTTTGTGGGACAGATTGAATCCAGCTCCTGGTTGTCATCGACGCCTCCTGGTCCTCGTGGCTGAAGAGTCAAGCTTCACCCCTTTCACCTGAAGCACCCGACATCGGTGGGCATTCGACTATCGTGCCCCTGGTCACTGGCAAGTGACCCAGACTCTGTCCCCTCTGCTTTCAGGTTCTTCTCATCTCTGATCCAGGCTTGGATCTCTTTGGACACTTCGCATCTTCCCGGCAGCAGCACTTCCTTGCAGGCTGCCATTGAAATCGACGACGCGACCCAACACCATTCGACACCTATGCACCCGGCTTCCCTGGGTGAGGTAACTCGAGTACTCTGGTGCTCCTGTGGGTGTTGACCCTAGAGCTGTCTAAGTCCAAGAGGGTTTGGTCCTAATCCATTTCTAAGTGTCCTTAAACTCTAAAACTCTAACCGCGACTTTCCCATAGACTTTAACGGAGCTCGCGGCTGTGTTCACACACTGCACACAGCCCCCGTGGGTCCCTTGTGTCACTACCTTAGGTGGTTCCTTGGGGTCCCAGCGATTCTACAGGCTCTAGGCCTTGTGTCTACTTAAGTCGTGGTTCTTATACCACTTTCTTAATATATGGTTTGGTACGCCCCTAGGGCTAATCGTATATTGTGCTAATTTATTGTGCTATTTGACTTGTAACTTGTGTACTTTGACCTCTAGCCTCATAAAGAGACTATTGGGTAGTGTTTAGTAATAAATACATATATTTTATATATATACCTGGTGTGGTTCTCCTTTCATTTGGTCATTCACGAGATTATAATTGGTAAAACAAACAGCTTAACACTCCTTCAAGACTTAGCCTGAAGGCTGCACTCCATAGCTACCACTATGATAGCTTTCTATAAAGGTTGTCTTTAAACCTATCATCAATAAAGATCGTTTGAACTGGTGCAAGGTGCCCACTATAACTAGTGGACAGCATATACCAGGCCAACTTCTCACAATAAGTACATAGTGCTGGCTGGGTGATTGGAGGAGTGCATGGGTAGTGACAGAGGGATTTCTGGAGTGCATGGGTACTACCTGGGTAATTGGAGGAGTGAATCAGTAGTGTGTAGTTGGTTAGAGGTCTGCATGGGAAGTGCTCAGGGGATTGTAGCAGAGCATGTGTTAGTGCCTGGGCCATTGCATCAGTACATGGGTAGTGACTGGATGATTACAGTACTGTAAGGAGAGTACATGGTGAATTTATAAGTGCTTGGGTTTTGGTGGAGTGATTGAATAAGTACATTGTGCTGGCTGGGTGATTGGAGGAGTGCATAGGTAGTGACAGGCAGATTACTGGACTGCATAGGTAGTCCTCAGGGGATTGTAGCACTACATCTGTTAGTGCCTGGGTCATTGCATAAACACATGGTTAGTGACTGGATGATTAGAGTGCTGCAAAGATACTACATGGTGAATTTATAAGTGCTTGGGTATAGGCACAGTGATTGGATAAGTATACGGTGCTGACAGGGTGATTAGAAGAGTGCTCACGGAGTGACAAGGGGAATGCTGGAGTGCATAGGTACTGCTCTGGGGATTGTAGCAGTGAATGTATTAGTGCCTAGGCCATTGCATGAAGAGTGCACAGGGAGTGACAGGGGGATTGCTGGACTGTATGGGTAGTGCTCTTGGGATTGTAGCACTGCATTAGTTAGTGCCTGGGCCATTGCATGAGGACATGAGTAGTAACTGGATGATTAGAGTGCTGCAAGGAGAGTGCATGGTGAATTTGTAAGTACACATGTACTCATGCAATGTCCCAGGCACTAATACATTCACTGCTGCAATCGCCAGAGCAGTACCTATACACTCCAGCATTCCCCCTGTCACTCAGTGAGCACTCTTCCAATCACCTTGTCAGCACCGTGTACTTATCCAATCACTGCTCCAATACCCTAGCACTTATAAATTCACCATGTACTCTCTTTGCAGTATTCTAATCATCCAGTCACTAACCAGGTACTTCTGGAATGACCCAGGCACTAACAGATGTAGTGCTACAATCCCCTGAGGACTACCTATGCACTCCAGCAAACCCCCTGTCAGTCTTTGACCACTATAGGTGTTATAGTTGTTTGGATTAGTACATGGTAGTGGCTGGGTGACTGGAGGAGTGCACGGGGAGTGACAGTGTGATTGCGGGACTGCATGGGTACTACCTGGGGAATTGAAGGAGCAAATAAGAAGTGTGTAGCTGGTTAGAGGACTGCATGGGTAGTGCATAGGGTATTGTAGCAGTGATCAGTTAGTGCCTCGATCATTGCATGAGTACATAGCTACTGACTGAAACATTAGAATACTGCAAGGAGAGTGCCTGAGTGAATTTATAAGTGCTTGGGTATTGGCAGAGTGTTTGGATTAGTACATAGTAGTGGCTGAGTGACTGAAGGAGTGCACGGGGAGTGACAGGGTGATTGCTGGACTGCATGGGTACTACCAGGGGAATTGAAGGAGCGAATGAGATGTGTGTAGCTGGTTAGAGGACTGCATGGGTAGTACACAGGGATTGTAGCAGTGCATGAGTTAGTGCCTAGATCATTGCATGACTACATGGGTAGTGACTGGATGATTAGAGTACTGCGAGGAGAGTGCATGGTGAATTTATAAGTGCTTGGGTTTTGGCGCAGTGATTGGATAAGGACATAGGACTGGCTGGGTGTTTGGAGGACTGCATAGGTAGTACCAGGAAGATTACTGGACTGCATAGGTAGTCTCTCAAGGGATTGCAGCAGTGCATGTGTTAGTGACTGGGTCATTGCATGAGTACATGGGTAGTGACTGGATGATTAGAGTGCTGCAAGGAGTGTGCATGGTGAATTTATAAGTGCTTGGGTTTTGGCGGAGTGATTTGATAAGTACACACATGTCACATCAGGCCCGCCCCCTCCCTTCACCACTGTGCATACGCACCCCCTGGCAGGTTTTAAGTTGGGGGATTAATTGCCTGAGGGTCCCTGGGGGCTAACTAGCCCACCAGGTACCTCCAGTAAGCGCCACAGAACTGCGTTGCAGAGAGGTGGTATAAGGCCACGCCCCTCTTTATACCTCTCTGCAACGCAGCTCTGTGGCACTTACTGGAGGTCCCGTTTGCACAGAGGTGAAGGGAGGGGGTGGGGCCTGATGTGACAAGTGTGCAAACGAGCCCCGTGGCGCGTTTTAAGTAGGGGGATTAAGTCCTCTTAAATCCTGAGGGTCCCTGGGGTCCAACTAACCCACCAGGTATCTCCAGTAAGCTCCACAGAGCTGCGTTGCAGAGAGGTGTAAAAAGAGGCGTGGCCTGTGGCGTATTTTAAGTTAGGGGATTACGTCCCCTTGAATCCTGAGGGTCCCTGGGAGCCAACTAGCCCACCAGGAACTTCCAGTAAGCGCCACAGGACTGCGTTGCAGAGAGGTGGTCCGAGGCCACGCCCCTTTTTACACCTCTCTGCAACGCAACTCTGTGGTGCTTACTGGAGATACCTGGTGGGCTGGTTGGCCCCCAGGGACCCTCAGGATTCAAAGGGGCTTAATCCCCCAACTTAAAATGCACCACAGAGCGCGTTTGCACACTTGTCACATCAGGCCCCGCCCCCTACCTTCACCACTGTGCAAACGCGCCACATGGCTCGTTTCAAATTGGGGGATTAAGTCCCCTTAAATCCTGAGGGTCCCTGGGGTCCAACTAGCCCACCAGGTATCTCCAGTAAGCGCCACAGAGCTGCGTTGCAGAGAGGTGTAAAAAGGGGCTTGGCCTCGGACCACCTCTCTGCTATGCAGCCTTGTGGCACTTACTGGAGGTACCTGGTGGGCTAGTTGGCCCCCAGGGACCCACAGGATTGAAGGGGAATTAATTCCCCATCTTAAAACGCACCTCAGGGCGCGTTTGCAGAGTGTTGCTGGGAGGGGGCGGGGCCTCCGGCGCGATGCCGGCTTTTTTTTTTTATTTCTTTTTTTAGAAGGGGGGCTGTGTGGCCCCACCTTCCTTTCCTATTTTTTGGGCCCTGGGGACTTCATCCCCCAGGCCCTGACCCCTATTTTATAATTTTCTTTTTTTTTTTTTTAAACGGAAGGGGGCCATGTGGCCCCCTTCCCGAGGCCATTTTTGGCCCCGGGGACCCCACCCCCCAGGGCATGGCCAACATTCTTTTTTTTTAAATATATTTGGAGGGGGGCCGCTTGGCCCCCCTCCTCAGGCCAATTTTGGCCCCGGGGACCCCATCCCCCGGGGCCAGCCTTCTCCTTTTCTTTATTTTTTTAATAAAGGGAAGGGGGGCCACGTGGCCCCCCTTCCCTGGGCCACTATTGGCCCCGGGGACCCCATCACCCGAGGCTTGGCCATCCTTTTTTTTTTTTTGGTAGGGGGGCCGCGTGGCCCCCTCCTCAGGCCAATTATGGCCCCGGGGACCCCATCCCCCGGGGCCTGGTCTTTCCATTGGGGACCGTGGGGGTAGCCCCAATTCCCCCACGGTGCCGCCGGCTCCCCGCCTCCTGCGGGAGCTGGCATTGCTTTTCCACACGGGGAGCTGCTGACATGCAGCTCCCGTGTGGAAAAGCAATCTGCTTTGGATTTTGGAAGCGAGAGCAGGAAACCTGCTCTCGCTTCCAAAATCCAAAGCAAGTTTGCTATGACAGGCCGGGAGCCATGCTCCCACCCTGTCATAGCAAACAGCAGTGTCCCGGGGGTGGGCACCATGGGACACTGTAGGAACCGGCCCTGGGGGGTGGCGGTCTCC
Organism: Calotriton arnoldi; assembly: GCA_963921515.1. Taxonomy (NCBI): domain Eukaryota; kingdom Metazoa; phylum Chordata; class Amphibia; order Caudata; family Salamandridae; genus Calotriton; species Calotriton arnoldi. The sequence goes on along the minus strand of CAWUFW010024652.1, from coordinate 32,081 downwards.
AGGGCCACCAAGGGCTCCAGGAGGGGGCAGCGCAGCCCCCCTCCCTTCAATTAGAAAGGGAGGTGGTGGTCCCCAGGGCTCGGGGGTCCGTAACGGACCCCCACATTTGCATTTCAGTGCCCCGGGGAGGTGGAGGTCCCCGGGGCATATGGGGGGATTCAAGCCCCCCACACAGGTTTATTTTAATTTAAAAAAACAAGCCCTGGCGGGTGGCGGTCCCCGGGGCTGCGGGGGGCCGTGGCCCCGTGAATATTTTTGAAAAGCCCCGGGGGTGGCGGTGCCCGGGGCTTGAGGCGGCCTTGGAGGCCCCCCACACATCAAAAAACAAGCCCCAGCGGTGGCGGTCCCTGGGGCTGCGGGAGGGCCGCGTGCCCTCCCGCAGATCATAAATTGCATAGCCCCGGGGGGGTGGTGGTCCCTGGGGTTGCAGGGGCCCCCGCGCGCCCCCGCTACATAAATAAATGCCCCCGGGACTTGGCCCACCCGGGGGCTACGAGAACGAAGCGCTGGAGACCGCTCTTTGTTTTTTTAAATTTTCGGACAGATTCGCGCACCGGTGTGACCCCACCTGAATTGTTTTTTTAAAGAAATGTTTTTTTTGGGCCTGGGGTCCCTATGGGACCCCCTGAGCAGGCCTGGGGGGTCAGGGTGTTTTTACCCTGCCCCCTTTTCTTGTTTTGTTATCTTTTTTCTCATCTTTTCTTTTTCCCTCGGTCCGAGCACAAGATGGCTGCCAACACTTCCTGGTTCGAAGTGTTGGCAGCCAATTAGAGCCAAGCTCGTGCTTGGGGGGTTAGGCTCTGCCCAGATATCGAAACGTTTTATTTTTTGAATATCTCAGGAGCTACTGAACGGATTTACACCATTTAACAAAAAGGACTCTTTCTGAACCAAGGGCTACCTTTTTGCCAAATTTGGTGTAATTCCGTTCAGCAGTTCGGGCTGTAGCCGGGTCTAAAGTATCCTATGGAAAATAACATGGGGAAAATATGTTTTGGGACCCCCCTTTTTTCTCGGCCACCGCTTGGCGAATCACCCCGAAACTTTCACGACAGGAGCTGACCAGAGTTGATCACTAGTTTTGAAAATTTTGCGAAGATTCGTCAACCGGCGCCAAAGTTATTGGGAAAACAAAAAACGTTTTTCCTATGGAAACTAGGTCCTAACTATAACTACCTACTGGCGACCGCCAGTAGGTAATATATATATATATATATATATATATATATATATATATATATATATATATATTCACTGAAAAAACCATAGGTTTTAGGGACAGTTATAGTTAGTTGGACATTTCACTCGTACAAAACCATAGAAATTCCCCCGTTATAGTTAGTTCAGCTAACTATAACTCGCGCCCCCGCAATGCACTGCTGATGACGTCACATATTTCATCACTCATGACATGGTCAGTGACATCACTGATGACATCACTGATGACATCTCAAATGACATCACTGATGGCATCTCAAATGACATCACTGATGACATCATCCAGTGACTGTGTGTTTCTGTAAAGTTTAAATATGTTTAATATATACAGGGAAAGGCGTATTGAAGAATGAGTGGGTGTATAAGTGTCTGAATGGATGATTTAGTACGTGCGTGACTGACTCTACAAGTGAGTGATTAAACGTATCTTACTGAATGCATGGGTTAGTGACTAAACTGTGTGAATGTCTGTATCCGTCTGTTTGTTGGTGTGCAAGTGGATGCATGGATTTGCGAATAGCTACATGAGTGTCTATATGGGTTATTGATTGGTTCTCTGAGTATCTGTATGGCTGCCTGAGTGTTTGTGTGGGTGGGGTGTGTGTGACTCTGTACATAGATGTGTGAGTGGGTGATTCACTGGGTGCATGATTTCAAGAGTGCATCTGTGATGGACTGCTTGGGTGGGTGAGTGTGTGTATGGGTGTGTTAGTGAGTGAATGTATATCTCAGTGGTACATGTGCGAGTAACTACATATGTAAAAGGCAGTATATATGTATGTTAGAGTATTTAAATGGCTATAAGTAAGAGTGTGTGATTGTGAGAGTGGCTGTATGGATGCGTGTGTGCTTGTATCAGTTATTGTATAAGAGCGTAAGAATGTGCTAGTATTTGTATGAGTAAGTGAGCTGGTGTGTGTATAACTGTATAGGTGAGTAAATGGGTGTGTGATTAACTTTTTGCATGACTGACTAGGTGTGTGAGTACCTCTACGGATGAGTGGCGGTGTGTGAGTGTTTATATAGGTGTATGAGTGCATATGATAGTCCTGTACTGAGTGACTGTAAGTATGAGTGACTGTACGGGTGAGTGAGTAGATGTGTGTGTGTGTAGACCTAAGAATCAGTGAGTGGGTATGTAGTTATTGGTATTGGAGTGTGTATGGTTTTGAGAATGGCAGTCTGTAATTTAGAGTGGGTGTATCAAAAGTTATATTAGGGTGTGAGAAGATGCATGAAATTATCACATGGATGATGTCATCAGTGATGTCATTTGAGATGTCATCAGTGATGTCATCAGTGATGTCACTGACCATGTCATGAGTGATGTAATATGTGACGTCATCAGCAGTGCATTGCGGGGCGCGAGTTATAGTTAGCTGAACTAACTATAACGGGGGAATTTCTATGGTTTTGTACGAGTGAAATGTCCAACTAACTATAACTGTCCCTAAAACCTATGGTTTTTTCAGTGAATTTCAAAGGTTTTTTAAATGCTAATTTCTAACTATAACGTGTCTGAAACCTATGGTTTTTTCAGTGAATTTCAAAGGTTTTTTAAATGCTAATTTCTAACTATGCCTACAGAGGTAGGACATGTGAAGAAAGAAGAAAAAACGCACAGAAAGAAGCAAAAGAAATGCAGAAAGAAGCAACAGAAGTCCACAAAGACGAAGAAAAGTGCAGGAAGAAGCAAAAGATGTGCAGAAAGAACAAACAGTGGAGCAGAAAGAGGCCTTGTTGCAAAATCATCCTGTGCCCACAACTTTTTCAGACGGGTACTGGTGGTAACTAACTCTGACTAACCAGAGTCAGTGCTATGCTAAAAGACACTTAGAATACAGTGAAAACACCTACATACACTAGGGAACACTATGTGTTGGGGTACCCCTGTGATTAGCATGACCTCCTCTGTAAGTCCCTAGTACACAATAGGGCAGGGGGATTAAAACTACCTCTTAAAACGCGCTACAGGGCGCGTTTGCACAGTGGTGAAGGGAGGGGGGCCTGAGGTGACATGTGTGCAAACGCGCCCCGTGGTGCGTTTTAAGTTGCGGGATTAAGTCCCCTTGAATCCTGAGCGTCCCTGGGGCCCAACTAGCCCCCCAGGTACCTACAGTTAGGACCACAGAGCTGAGTTGCAGAGAGGCGTTCCGAGGCCACGCACCTTTTTTCACCTCTCTGCAACGCAACTCTGTTGTGCTTACTGAAGGTACCTGGTGGGCTAGTTGGCCCCCAGGGTCCCTCAGGATTCAAGGGGAATTATTTCCTCAACTTAAAACGCACCACAGGGCGTGTTTGCGCACATGTCACCTGAGGCCCCGCCCCCTCCCTTCACCACTGTGCAAATGCGCCCCGTGGCGCGTTTTAAGTTGGGGATTAGGTCACCTTGAATCCTGAGGGTCCCTGGGGCCCAACTAGCCCACCAGGTACTTCCAGTAAGCACCACAGGCCTGCGTTGCAACGCCTGTAACAAATTGTGCAGTTGTGTTTAGGTAGTGAAGGGAGTCGTGCTGGGGGAGTGTTTTAGGGTTTAGGGTAGTGCAGTGGTGTTTGGGTAGTGTAGGGGGTTGTGCTGGGGATGGTGTTTCATGGTTTAGGGCAGTGCAGTGGTGTTTGGATAGTGTAGGGAGTCGTGCTGGGGGAGTGTTTTAGGGTTTAGGGTAGTGCAGTGGTGTTTGGGTAGTGTAGGGGGTCGTGCTGGGGGTAGTGGTTTAGGGTTTAGGGTAGTGCAGTGGTGTTTGGGTAGTGTAGGGGGTACTGCTGGGGGTAGTGTTTTAGGGTTTAGGGTAGTGCAATGGTGTTTGGGTAGTGTAGGGGTACTGCTGGGGGTAGTGTTTTAGGGTTTAGGGTAGTGCAGTGGTGTTTGGGTAGTGTAGGGGGTACTGCTGGGGGTATTGTTTTAGGGTTTAGGGTAGTGCAGTGGTGTTTGGGTAGTGTAGGGGTTCGTGCTGGGGGTAGTTTTTTAGGGTTTAGGGTAATGCAGTGGTGTTTGTGTAGTGTAGGGGGTACTGTTTTAGGGTTTAGGGTAGTGCAGTGGTGTTTGTGTAGTGTAGGGGGTCGTGCTGGGGGTAGTGTTTTAGGGTTTAGGGTAGTGCAGTGGTGTTTGTGTAGTGTAGGAGGTCGTGTTTTAGGGTTTAGGGTAGTGCAGTGGTGTTCGGGCAGTGTAGGGGGTCATGCTGGTGATGGTGTTTCAGGGTTTAGGGCAGTGCAGTGGTGTTCGTGCAGTGTAGTGGGTCTTGCTGGGGGTGGTGTTTCAGGGTTTAGGGCAGTGGTGTTCGGGTAGTATAGGGGGTCATGCGGGGGTAGTGTTTCAGGGTTTAGGGCAGTGCAGTGGTGTTTGGGTAGTGTAGGGGGTCATGCTGGGGGGAGTATTTTAGGGTTTAGGGCAGTGCAGTGGTGTTCGGGTAGTGTAGGGGGTTGTGCTGGTGGGAGTGTTTTAGGGTTTAGGGCAGTGCAGTGGTGTTCGGGTAGTGTAGGGGTCGTCCTCGGGGGGAGTGTTTGAGGGTTTAGGGCAGTGCAGTTGTGTTCGGGTAGTGTATGGGGTCGTCCTGGGGGGGAGTGTTTGAGGGTTTAGGGCAGTGCAGTTGTGTTCGGGTAGTGTAGGGGGTCATGCTGGGGGGAGTATTTTAGGGTTTAGGGTAGTGCAGTGGTGTTCGGGTAGTGTAGGGGGTCTTGTTGGGGGTGGTGTTTCAGGGTTTAGGGTAGTGCAGTGGTGTTCGGGCAGTGTAGGGGGTCTTGTTGGGGGTGATGTTTCAGGGTTTAGGGCAGTGCAGTGGTGTTCGGGCAGTGTAGGGGGTCTTGCTGGGGGTGGTGTTTCAGGGTTTAGGGCAGTGGTGTTCGGGTCAGTGTAGGGAGTCGTGCTGGGGGTGGTGTTTCAGGGTTTGGGGCAGTGCAGTAGTGTTCAGGCAGTGTAGGGGGTCGTGCAGGGGGTGGTGTTTCAGGGTTTAGAGCAGTGCAGTGGTGTTCGGGCAATATAGGGGGCGTGCTGGGGGTGGTGTTTCAGGGTTTAGGGCAGTGCAGTGGTGTTCGGGAAGTGTAGGGGGTCGTGCACGGGGTGGTGTTTCAGGGTTTAGGGCAGTGCAGTGGTGTTCGGGCAGTGTAGGGGGTCGTGCTGGGGCTGGTGTTTCAGGGTTTAGGGCAGTGCAGTGGCGTTCGGGCAGTGTTGGGGGTCTTGCTGAGGTTGGTGTTTTAGGGTTTAGGGTAGTGCAGTGGTGTTTGGGTAGTGTAGGGGGTCGTGCTGGGGGTAGTGGTTTAGGGTTTAGGGTAGTGCAGTGGTGTTTGGGTAGTGTAGGGGGTACTGCTGGGGGTAGTGTTTTAGGGTTTAGGGTAGTGCAATGGTGTTTGGGTAGTGTAGGGGTACTGCTGGGGGTAGTGTTTTAGGGTTTAGGGTAGTGCAGTGGTGTTTGGGTAGTGTAGGGGGTACTGCTGGGGGTATTGTTTTAGGGTTTAGGGTAGTGCAGTGGTGTTTGGGTAGTGTAGGGGGTCGTGCTGGGGGTAGTGTTTTAGGGTTTAGGGTAATGCAGTGGTGTTTGTGTAGTGTAGGGGGTACTGTTTTAGGGTTTAGGGTAGTGCAGTGGTGTTTGTGTAGTGTAGGGGGTCGTGCTGGGGGTAGTGTTTTAGGGTTTAGGGTAGTGCAGTGGTGTTTGTGTAGTGTAGGAGGTCGTGTTTTAGGGTTTAGGGTAGTGCAGTGGTGTTCGGGCAGTGTAGGGGGTCATGCTGGTGATGGTGTTTCAGGGTTTAGGGCAGTGCAGTGGTGTTCGGGCAGTGTAGTGGGTCTTGCTGGGGGTGGTGTTTCAGGGTTTAGGGCAGTGGTGTTCGGGTAGTATAGGGGGTCATGCGGGGGGTAGTGTTTCAGGGTTTAGGGCAGTGCAGTGGTGTTTGGGTAGTGTAGGGGGTCATGCTGGGGGGAGTATTTTAGGGTTTAGGGCAGTGCAGTGGTGTTCGGGTAGTGTAGGGGGGTGTGCTGGTGGGAGTGTTCTGGGTTTAGGGCAGTGCAGTGGTGTTCGGGTAGTGTAGGGGTCGTCCTCGGGGGGAGTGTTTGAGGGTTTAGGGCAGTGCAGTTGTGTTCGGGTAGTGTATGGGGTCGTCCGGGGGGGAGTGTTTGAGGGTTTAGGGCAGTGCAGTTGTGTTCGGGGAGTGTAGGGGGTCGTGCTGGGGGGAGTATTTTAGGGTTTAGGGTAGTGCAGTGGTGTTCGGGTAGTATAGGGGGTCATGCTGGTGGTTGAGTTTCAGGGTTTAGGGCAGTGCAGTGCTGTTCGGGCAGTGTAGGGGGTGGTGCTGGGGCTGGTGTTTCAGGGTTTAGGGCAGTGCAGTGGTGTTCGTGCAGTGTAGGGGGTCTTGCTGGGGGTGGTGTTTCAGGGTTTAGGGCAGTGCAGTGGTGTTCGGGCAGTGTAGGGGGTCTTGTTGGGGGTGATGTTTCAGGGTTTAGGGCAGTGCAGTGGTGTTCGGGCAGTGTAGGGGGTCTTGCTGGGGGTGGTGTTTCAGGGTTTAGGGCAGTGGTGTTCGGGCAGTGTAGGGAGTCGTGCTGGGGGTGGTGTTTCAGGGTTTGGGGCAGTGCAGTAGTGTTCAGGCAGTGTAGGGGGTCGTGCAGGGGGTGGTGTTTCAGGGTTTAGAGCAGTGCAGTGGTGTTCGGGCAATATAGGGGGCGTGCTGGGGGTGGTGTTTCAGGGTTTAGGGCAGTGCAGTGGTGTTCGGGCAGTGTAGGGGGTCGTGCACGGGGTGGTGTTTCAGGGTTTAGGGCAGTGCAGTGGTGTTCGGGCAGTGTAGGGGGTCGTGCTGGGGCTGGTGTTTCAGGGTTTAGGGCAGTGCAGTGGCGTTCGGGCAGTGTAGGGGGTCTTGCTGGGGGTGGTGTTTTAGGGTTTAGGGCAGTGGTGTTCGGGCAGTGTAGGGGGTCTTGCTGGGGGTGATGTTTCAGGGTTTAGGGCAGTGCAGTGGTGTTCGGACAGTGTAGGGGGTCTTGCTGGGGGTAGTTTTTCAGGGTTTAGGGCAGTGCAGTGGTGTTCGTGCAGTGTAGGGGGTCGTGCTGGGGATGGTGTTTCATGGTTTAGGGCAGTGCAGTAGTGTTCAGGCAGTGTAGGGGGTCGTGCTGGGGCTGGTGTTTCAGGGTTTAGGGCAGTGCAGTGGGGCTCGGGCAGTGTAGGGGTCATGCTGGGGGTGGTGTTTCTGGGTTTAGGGTAGTGCAGTGGTGTTCGGGCAGTGTAGGGTGTCGTGCTGGGGCTGGTGTTTCAGGGTTTAGGGCAGTGCAGTGGTGTTCGGGCAGTGTAGGGGGTCGTGCTGGGGCTGGTGTTTCAGTGTTTTGGGCAGAGCTGTGGTGTTCGGGCAGTGTAGGGGGTCGTGCTGGGGGTGGTGTTTCAGGGTTTAGGGCAGTGCAGTGGTGTTCGGGCAGTATAGGGGGTCGTGCTGGGGGTGATGTTTCAGGGTTTAGGGCAGTGGTGTTCGGGCACTGTAGGGGGTCTTGCTGGGGGTGATGTTTCAGGGTTTAGGGCAGTGCAGTGGTGTTCGGGCAGTGTAGGGGGTCTTGCTGGGGGTGGTGTTTCAGGGTTTAGGCCAGAGCAATGGTGTTCAGGCAGTGTAGGGAGTTGTGCTGGAGGTGGTGTTTCAGGGTTTAGGGCAGTGCAGTGGTGTTCGGGCAGTGTAGGGTGTCTTGCTGGGGGTGGTGTTTCAGGGTTTAGGGCAGTGGTGTTCAGGCAGTGTAGGGGGTCGTGCTGGGGGTGGTGTTTCAGGGTTTGGGGCAGTGCAGTAGTGTTCGGGCAGTGTAGGGGGTCGTGCAGGGGGTGGTGTTTCAGGGTTTAGAGCAGTGCAGTGGTGTTCGGGCAATATTGGGGGTCGTGCTGGGGGTGGTGTTTTAGGGTTTAGGGCAGTGCAGTGGTGTTCGGGCAGTGTAGGGGTCGTGCACGGGGTGGTGTTTCAGGGTTTAGGGCAGTGCAGTGGTGTTCAGGCAGTGTAGGGGTTCGTGCTGGGACTGGTGTTTCAGGGTTTAGGGCAGTGCAGTGGCGTTCGGGCAGTGTAGGGGTTCTTGCTGGGGGTGGTGTTTCAGGGTTTAGGGAAGTGGTGTTCGGGCAGTGTAGGGGGTCTTGCTGGGGGTTGAGTTTCAGGGTTTAGGGCAGTGCAGTGGTGTTTGGGCAGTGTAGGGGGTCGTGCTGGGGCTGGTGTTTCAGGGGTTAGGGCAGTGCAGTGGTATTCGTGCAGTGTAGGGGGTCTTGCTGGGGGTGGTGTTTCAGGGTTTAGGGCAGTGGTGTTCGGGCAGTGTAGGGGGTCTTGCTGGGGGTGATGTTTCAGGGTTTAGGGCAGTGCAGTGGTGTTTGGGCAGTGTAGGGGGTCTTGCTGGGCGTAGTTTTTCAGGGTTTAGGGCAGTGCAGTGGTGTTCGTGCAGTGTAGGGGGTCGTGCTGGGGGTGGTGTTTCATGGTTTAGGGCAGTGCAGTAGTGTTCAGGCAGTGTAGGGGGTCGTGCTGGGGCTGGTGTTTCAGGGTTTAGGGCAGTGCAGTGGTGCTCGGGCAGTGTGGGGGGTCATGCTGGGGGTGGTGTTTCTGGGTTTAGGGTAGTGCAGTGGTGTTCGGGCAGTGTAGACGGTCGTGCTGGGGCTGGTGTATCACGGTTTAGGGCAGTGCAGTGGTGTTCGGGCACTGTAGGGGGTCATGCTGGGGCTGGCTTTTCTGTGTTTTGGGCAGAGCAGTGGTGTTCGGGCAGTGTAGGGGGTCGTGCTGGGGGTGGTGTTTCAGGGTTTAGGGCAGTGCAGTGGTGTTCGGGCAGTATAGGGGGTCGTGCTGGGGGTGGTGTTTCAGGGTTTAGGGCAGTGGTGTTCGGGCAGTGTAGGGGGTCTTGCTGGGGGCAGTGTTTCAGGGTTTAGGGCAGAGCAACGGTGTTCAGGCAGTGTAGGGGGTTGTGCTGGAGGTGGTGTTCCAGGGTTTAGGGCAGTGGTGTTCAGGCAGTGTAGGGGGTCGTGCTGGGGGTGGTGTTTCAGGGTTTAGGGCAGTGCAGGGGTGTTCGGGCAGTGTAGGGGGTCGTGCAGGGCTGGTGTTTCAGGGTTTAGGGCAGTGCAGTGGTGTTCGGGCAGTGTAGGGGGTCGTGCTGAGGGTGGTGTTTCATGGTTTAGGGCAGTGCAGTGGTGTTCGGGCAGTGTAGGGGGTCTTGCTGGGGCTGGTGTTTCAGGGTTTAGGGCAGTGCAGTGGTGTTCGGGCAGTGTAGGGGGTCTTGCTGGGACTGGTGTTTCAGGGTTTAGGGCAGTGCAGTGGTGTTCGGGCCGTGTAGGGGGTCGTGCTGGGGCTGGTGTTTCAGGGTTTAGGGCAGTGCAGTGGTGTTCGGGCAGTGTAGGGGGTCGTGCTGGGGGTGGTGTTTCTGGGTTTAGGGTAGTGCAGTGGTGTTTGGGCAGTGTAGGGGGTCGTGCTGGGGCTGGTGTTTCAGGGTTTAGGGCAGTGCAGTGGTGTTCGGGCAGTGTAGGGGGTCGTGCTGGGGCTGGTGATTCAGGGTTTTGGGCAGAGCAGTGGTGTTCGGGCAGTGTAGGGGGTCGTGCTGGCGGTGGTGTTTCAGGGTTTAGGGCAGTGCAGTGGTGCTCGGGCAGTGTAGGGGGTCGTGCTGGGGGTGGTGTTTCAGGGTTTAGGGCAGTGGTGTTCGGGCAGTGTAGGGGGTCGTGCTGGGGGTGATGTTTCAGGGTTTAGGGCAGTGCAGTGGTGTTCGGGCAGTGTAGGGGGTCGTGCTGGGGGTGGTGTTTCAGGGTTTAGGGCAGTGCAGTGGTGTTCGGGCAGTGTAGGGGTCGTGCTGGGGGTGGTGTTTCAGGGTTTAGGGCAGTGCAGTGGTGTTCGGGCAGTGTAGGGGGTCGTGCTGGGGGTGGTGTTTCAGGGTTTTGGGCAGAGCAGTGGTGTTCGGGCAGTGTAGGGGGTCGTGCTGGGGGTGGTGTTTCAGGGTTTAGGGCAGTGCAGTGTTGTTCAGGCAGTGTAGGGGGTCTTGCTGGGGGTGGTGTTTCAGCGTTTAGGGCAGTGCAGTGGTGTTCGGGCAGTGTGGGGGGTCTTGCTGGGGGTGGTGTTTCAGGGGTTAGGGCAGTGCAGTGGTGTTCGGGCAGTGTAGGGGGTCTTGCTGGGGCTGGTGTTTCAGGGTTTAGGGTAGTGCAGTGGTGTTCGGGCAGTGTAGGGGTCGTGCAGGGGCTGGTGTTTGAGGGTTTAGGGCAGTGCAGTGGTGTTCGGGCAGTGTAGGGGTCATGCTGGGTCTGGTGTTTCAGGGTTTAGGGCAGTGCAGTGGTTTTCAGGCAGTGTAGGTGGTCGTGCTGGGGGTGGTGTTTCAGGGTTTAGGGCAGTGCAGTGGTGTTCGGGCAGTGTAGGGGGTCGTGCTGGGGGTGGTGTTTCAGGGTTTAGGGCAGTGCAGTGGTGTTCGGGCATTGTAGGGGGTCGTGCTGGGGCTGGTGTTTCAGGGTTTTGGGCAGAGCAGTGGTGTTTGGGCAGTGTAGGGGGTCGTGCTGGGGGTGGTGTTTCAGGGTTTAGGGCAGTGCAGTGTTGTTCGGGCAGTGTAGGGGGTCTTGCTGGGGGTGGTGTTTCAGGGTTTAGGGCAGTGGTGTTTGGGCAGTGTAGGGGGTCTTGCTGGGGGTGATGTTTCAGGGTTTATGGCAGTGCAGTGGTGTTCGGACAGTGTAGGGGGTCTTGCTGGGGGTAGTGTTTCAGGGTTTAGGGCAGTGCAGTGGTGTTTGTGCAGTTTAGGGGGTCATGCTGGGGGTGGTGTTTCAGGGTTTAGGGCAGTGCAGTAGTGTTCGGGCAGTGTAGGGGGTCGTGCAGGGGGTGGTGTTTCAGGGTTTAGGGCAGTGCAGTGGTGTTCGGGCAGTGTAGGGGGTTGTGCTGGGGGTGGTGTTTCAGGGTTTAGGGCAGTGCAGTGGTGTTCGGGCAGTGTAGGGGGTCGTGCAGGGGGTGGTGTTTCAGGGTTTAGGGCAGTGCAGTGGTGTTCGAGCAGTGTAGGGTGTCGTGCTGGGGGTGGTGTTTCAGGGTTTAGGGCAGTGCAGTGGTGTTCGGGCAGTGTAGGGGGTCGTGCACAGGGTGGTGTTTCAGGGTTTAGGGCAGTGCAGTGGTGTTCGGGCAGTGTAGTGGGTCGTGCTGGGGCTGGTGTTTCAGGGTTTAGGGCAGTGAGGTGGTGTTCGGGCAGTGTAGGGGGTCGAGCTGGGGCTGGTGTTTCAGGGTTTAGGGCAGTGCAGTTGTGTTCGGGCAGTGTAGGGGGTCGTGCTGGAGCTGGTGTTTCACGGTTTAGGGCAGTGCAGTGGTGTTCGGGCAGTGTAGGGAGTCGTGTTGGGGCTGGTGTTTCAGGGTTTAGGGCAGTGCAGTGGTGTTCGGGCAGTGTAGGTGGTCATGCTGGGGTTGGTGTTTCAAGGTTTAGGGCAGTGCAGTGGTGTTCGGGCAGTGTAGGGGGTCGTGCTGGGGCTGGTGTTTCAGGGTTTAGGGCAGTGCAGTGGTGCTCGGGCAGTGTAGGGTGTCGTGCTGGGGGTGGTGTTTCTGGGTTTAGGGTAGTGCAGTGGTGTTCGGGCAGTGTAGGGGGTCGTGCTGGGGCTGGTGTTTCAGGGTTTTGGGCAGAGCAGTGGTGTTCGGGCAGTGTAGGGGTACGTGCTGGGGGTGGTGTTTCAGGGTTTAGGGCAGTGCAGTGGTGTTCGGGCAGTGTAGGGGGTCGTGCTGGGGCTGGTGTTTCAGGGTTTTGGGCAGAGCAGTGGTGTTCGGGCAGTGTAGGGGGTCGTGCTGGCGATGGTGTTTCAGGGTTTAGGGCAGTGCAGTGGTGCTCGGGCAGTGTAGGGGGTCATGCTGGGGGTGGTGTTTCAGGGTTTAGGGCAGTGGTGTTCGGGCAGTGTAGGGGATCGTGCTGGGGGTGATGTTTCAGGGTTTAGGGCAGTGCAGTGGTGTTCGGGAAGTGTAGGGGGTCGTGCTGGGGGTGGTGTTTCAGGGTTTACGGCAGTGCAGTGGTGTTCGGGCAGTGTAGGGGTCGTGCTGGGGGTGGTGTTTCAGGTTTTAGGGCAGTGCAGTGGTGTTCGGGCAGTGTAGGGGGTCATGCTGGGGGTGGTGTTTCAGGGTTTTGGGCAGAGCAGTGGTGTTCGGGCAGTGTAGGGGGTCATGCTGGGGGTGGTGTTTCAGGGTTTAGGGCAGTGGAGTGTTGTTCAGGCAGTGTAGGGGGTCTTGCTGGGGGTGGTGTTTCAGCGTTTAGGGCAGTGCAGTGGTGTTCGGGCAGTGTGGGGGGTCTTGCTGGGGGTGGTGTTTCAGGGGTTAGGGCAGTGCAGTGGTGTTCGGGCAGTGTAGGGGGTCTTGCTGGGGCTGGTGTTTCAGGGTTTAGGGTAGTGCAGTGGTGTTCAGGCAGTGTAGGGGTCGTGCTGGGGCTGGTGTTTGAGGGTTTAGGGCAGTGCAGTGGTGTTCGGGCAGTGTAGGGGGTCCTGCTGGGTCTGGTGTTTCAGGGTTTAGGGCAGTGCAGTGGTTTTCGGGCAGTGTAGGCAGTCGTGCTGGGGGTGGTGTTTCAGGGTTTAGGGCAGTGCAGTGGTGTTCGGGCAGTGTAGGGGGTCGAGCTGGGGGTGGTGTTTCAGGGTTTAGGGCAGTGCAGTGGTGTTCGGGCAGTGTAGGGGGTCGTGCTGGGGCTGGTGTTTCAGGGTTTTGGGCAGAGCAGTGGTGTTTGGGCAGTGTAGGGGGTTGTGCTGGGGGTGGTGTTTCAGGGTTTAGGGCAGTGCAGTGTTGTTCGGGCAGTGTAGAGGGTCTTGCTGGGGGTGGTGTTTCAGGGTTTAGGGCAGTGGTGTTTGGGCAGTGTAGGGGGTCTTGCTGGGGGTGATGTTTCAGGGTTTATGGCAGTGCAGTGGTGTTCGGACAGTGTAGGGGGTCTTGCTGGGGGTAGTGTTTCAGGGTTTAGGGCAGTGCAGTGGTGTTTGTGCAGTGTAGGGGGTCATGCTGGGGGTGGTGTTTCAGGGTTAAGGCAGTGCAGTAGTGTTCGGGCAGTGTAGGGGGTCGTGCAGGGGGTGGTGTTTCAGGGTTTAGGGCAGTGCAGTGGTGTTCGGGCAGTGTAGGGGGTCGTGCTGGGGGTGGTGTTTCAGGGTTTAGGGCAGTGCAGTGGTGTTCGGGCAGTGTAGGGGGTCATGCAGGGGGTGGTGTTTCAGGGTTTAGGGCAGTGCAGTGGTGTTCGAGCAGTGTAGGGTGTCGTGCTGGGGGTGGTGTTTCAGGGTTTAGGGCAGTGCAGTGGTGTTCGGGCAGTGTAGGGGGTCGTGCACAGGGTGGTGTTTCAGGGTTTAGGGCAGTGCAGTGGTGTTCGGGCAGTGTAGTGGGTCGTGCTGGGGCTGGTGTTTCAGGGTTTAGGGCAGTGCGGTGGTGTTCGGGCAGTGTAGGGGGTCGTGCTGGGGCTGGTGTTTCAGGGTTTAGGGCAGTGCAGTTGTGTTCGGGCAGTGTAGGGGGTCATGCTGGAGCTGGTGTTTCACGGTTTAGGGCAGTGCAGTGGTGTTCGGGCAAGGTAGGGAGTCGTGTTGGGGCTGGTGTTTCAGGGTTTAGGGCAGTGCAGTGGTGTTCGGGCAGTGTAGGTGGTTGTGCTGGGGCCGGTGTTTCAAGGTTTAGGGCAGTGCAGTGGTGTTCGGGCAGTGTAGGGGGTTGTGCTGGGGCTGGTGTTTCAGGGTTTAGGGCAGTGCAGTGGTGCTCGGGCAGTGTAGGGTGTCGTGCTGGGGGTGGTGTTTTTGGGTTTAGGGTAGTGCAGTGGTGTTCGGGCAGTGTAGGGGGTCGTGCTGGGGCTGGTGTTTCAGGGTTTAGGGCAGTGCAGTGGTGTTCGGGCAGTGTAGGGGGTCGTGCTTGGGCTGGTGTTTCAGGGTTTTGGGCAGAGCAGTGGTGTTCGGGCAGTGTAGGGGGTCGTGCTGGGGGTGGTGTTTCAGGGTTTAGGGCAGTGCAGTGGTGTTCGGGCAGTGTAGGGGGTCGTGCTGGGGGTGGTGTTTCAGGGTTTAGGGCAGTGGTGTTCGGGCAGTGTAGGGGGTCTTGCTGGGGGTAATGTTTCATTGTTTAGGGCAGTGCAGTGGTGTTCGGGCAGTGTAGGGGGTCGTACTGGGGGTGGTGTTTCATGGTTTAGGGCAGTGCAGTGGTGTTCGAACAGTGTAGGGGGTCGTGCAGGTGCTGGTGTTTCAAGGTTTAGGGCAGTGCAGTCGTGTTCGGGCAGTGTAGGGGGTTGTGCTGGGGGTCGTGTTTTAGGGTTTAGGGTAGTGCATTGGTGCTTGTGTAGTGTAGGGGGTCGTGCTGGGGGTAGTGTTTTAGGGTTTAGGGTAGTGCAGTGGTGTTTGTGTAGTGTAGGGGGTCATGTTTTAGGGTAGTGCAGTGGTGTTTGGGTAGTGTAGGGGGTCATGCTGGGGGTATTGTTTAAGAAATTTAGGTTAGTGCAGTGGTGTTTGGGTAGTGTAGGGGATCGTGCTGGGGTAGTGTTTTAGGGTTTAGGGTAGTGCAGTGGTGTTTGTGTAGTGTAGGGGGTCGTGCTGGGGGTAGTGTTTTAGGGTTTAGGGTAGTGCAGTGGTGCTTGTGTAGTGTAGGGGGTCGTGCTGGGGGTAGTGTTTTAGGGTTTAGGGTAGTGCAGTGGTGTTTGTGTAGTGTAGTGGGTCATGTTTTAGGGTAGTGCAGTCATGTTTGGGTAGTGTAGGGGGTCGTGCTGGGGGTAGTGTTTTAGGGTTTAGGGTAGTGCAGTGGTGTTTGTGTAGTGTAGGGGGTCATGCTGGGGGTAGTGTTTTAGGGTTTAGGATAGTGCAGTGGTGCTTGTGTAGTGTAGGGGGTCGTGCTGGGGGTAGTGTTTTAGGGTTTAGGGTAGTGCAGTGGTGTTTGTGTAGTGTAGGGGGTCATGCTGGGGGTAGTGTTTTAGGGTTTAGGATAGTGCAGTGGTGCTTGTGTAGTGTAGGGGGTCGTGCTGGGGGTAGTGTTTTAGGGTTTAGGGTAGTGCAGTGGTGTTTTTGTAGTGTAGGGGGTCATGTTTTAAGATGCAACGCTCCAATACCTGACCAGTCTGCACTACATAAAACTGCAAAAAAACTAAAAATAAAAAGTGTTTTGCACACTATTGTCATTGGGCTATATGTGGGCTACATCTGGGTAATATTTGTGCTACATTTGGGCTCTTTTTTCTCTGGTGGCCATCTTGGAAGACTTCTTTGTTATGAAGTTTCCTAATTTCCTCATTTACTGCAGTCTCCTCAGTAGGAAATGCTTTCAGTTTTTTACTTTGATTCCATCAAGAAGGCATTCAGATGTGTCTCACATTTGCCATAAATTCAGAATGTTAGCACTCTAGTTGCTCATTAGATCACTGTAGTAAAGCTACTGCTCACTAGGGAGTTAACTGGAAGTCTGCTGCTGGTATTGAAAGTGATTGTTTCAGTCTGCATGTCAGAATTTTCTAATGAAGTAGAAGAGGATTTGAGATCTCACTTAAAACATGCCCTCATTTTTCTTTCTGCAGCACTAACCATAATTTCTATTTCAAAAAGAACCCCCTCATTTTGTTCCTTTTTAAATTAAATGTTTTAAGTATTAACGGTTTATTCCAATCAAGATTGCTTCAGGTGTGCCATACTTTTGTCATAAGTAAGGCTGTTAGCACTCTACAGTGGCGTAGCTAGGCACTCTGCCGCCCGTGGCGGTCCCTGCCTTTTGCCGCCGCCGCTGAGCGCCTAAGAGCGGGGGGGGTTGGGTGCTGGCGATAAATTTACCCGCCGCCCCCAAATCTCGTGCCGCCCGGGGCGTACCACCCCCTCCGCCCCCCCCTTGCTACGCCAGTGGCACTCTAGTTGTTCTTTAGAACACTCTGGGAAGCTGCAGTAGAACACAAAGGCATCAACTGACAGGCTGCTCCTGTTGAAATATAACAGGAATATATTTGAGATCTCACTTGAAACATGTCCTAATTTTTCTTTCTATAGCACTAACCATAATTTCTATGACAAAATGAACCCCATCATTGTGTTCCTTTTTAAATTAAATGTTTTAAGTGTTACCAGTTTATTCCAATCAAGATGGCTTCAGGTGTGCCATACTTTTGTCATAAGTAAGGCTGTTAGCACTCTAGTTGTTCTTTAGAACACTCTGGGAAGCTGCAGTAGAACACAAAGGAATCAACTGACAGTCTCTGCCCTTGTTGGATGTACATGTTTTACTGAGAATGTCAGACTTCATTCTCACATGACTGAGAAAGATAATGTGAATTTACAGAAAATATGCTCTCATTTTAGCTTCTGGAGCACCTTCCAAAACTCTATGGGACAAGCATGTGAAAATAGTTTTCTCTCAAACATGATTCATGATATCCCAGCAGAAGGTTTTTCACAGGGTAAAATCACCTTAGAACACACCACAATTCCTGAAATTAGTATGGTACCATCAACAAATTATTTCTAATGTAACTAAAGTCTGTTATCACCCTTTATAGTTCTCCTTTTGGTAACCCTCAAAATCTTTGATTCACTACAATGCATTTCAATGGGGTACTATCATTTATATTGGTCCCAAGATGGCTGCCAGCAATTCAAGGATGAAGTGCTGACAGCCAATCAGATCTCACGATGACATGTGTGGTTAGGCTCCGCCCAGATATATATGTGATTTTACTTTTGATTTTCTCAGCAACTACTGAACGGATTTACACCATTTAACAAAAAGGGTTCTTTCTGAACCAAGAACTACCTCTTTGCCAAATTTGGTGTAATTCCGTTCAGCAGTTCGGGCTGTAGCCATGTCTAAAGTTTCCTATGGAAAAATGAATGGGGAAAACACGTTTTGGGACCCCCCTTTTTTCTCGGCCCCCGCTTGACGAATCACCCCGAAACTTTCAGGGTAGGAGCGGACCGGAGCGGGCCATAAAGTTTGAAAATGCCGCGAAGATTCATCCTCCGACGCAAGAGTTATTTCAAATAGAATGTCGCGGATTTCCTATGGAAAATAGGTCCTAACTATAACTATCTACTGGCGACCGCCAGTAGATAATATATATATATATATATATATATATATATTATCTACTGGCGGTCGCCAGTAGATAGTTATAGTTACAACCTATTATCCATAGGAAATCCGCGACATTCTATTTGAAATAACTCTCTTGCCGGTTGACGTATCTTCGCAAAATTTTCAAACTTTATGGCCCGCTCCGGTCCGCTCCTACCGTGAAAGTCTCGGGGATTCGTCAAGCGGGGCCGAGAAAAGGGGGTCCCAAAACGCGTTTTCCCCATGCAATTTTCCATTGGAAACTTTAGACACGGCTACAGCCCGAACTGCTGAACGGAATTACACCAAATTTGGCAAAGAGGTAGTTCTTGGTTCAGAAAGAACCCTTTTTGTTAAATGGTGTAAATCCGTTCAGCAGTTGCTGAGAAAATCAAAAGTAAAAAGATAGTGATATCTAGGGCCGCGGATCCTCCCGAGCACGAGCTTTATGCTAATTGGCTGTCAACACTCCAAACCAGGAAGTGTTGGCAGCCATCTTATTCCTCGAGGGGGCAGGGTAGAAACACCCTGACCCCTAGGTCTGCTCAGGGGGTCCCACAAGGACCCCTGGGCAGAAAAAAGCATTAAAAAAAAAAAAAAAAACGATCGGGCCCGCAGGCCCCGCCCCTTCCTTCACCACTCTGCAAACGCCCCCTTGGCGCGTTTGCAGAGGGGAACGAATTCCCCTTGAATACTGGGGGTCCCTGGGGGCCAACTAGCCCACCAGGAACCTCCAGTATGCGCCAGGGGCTGCCTTGCAGAGAGGTGTACAGAGGCCACGCCCCTTTTTACACCTCTCTGCAACGCAGCTCTATGGCGCTTTTGGAGGTATATGGTGGGCTAGTTGCACCCCAGGGACCCTCAGGATTCAAGGGAGTTAATCCCCCGACTTAAAACGCGCACGGGGCGCGTTTGCACAGTGGTGAAGGGAGGGCGGGGCTTCAGGTGACATGTGTGCAAACAGGCCCCGTGGCGCGTTTTAAGATGGGGAATTAAATCCTCTTCAATCCTGAGGGTCCCTGGGGGCCAACTAGCCCAACAGGTATGTCCAGAAAGCGCCACAGAGCTGCGTTGCAGAGAGGTGTAAAAGGGGTGTGGCATCTGTACATGTCTCTGCAACGCAGCCCCTGGCGCATACTGGAGGTTCCTGGTGGGCTAGTTGGCCCGTAGGGACCCTCATGATTCAAGGGGACTTAATCCCCCAACTTAAAACGCGCCACGGGGCGCGTTTGCACAGATGTCACCTCAGGCCCCGCCCCTCCCTTCACCATTGTGCAAATATTCCTCTAAAATCAGCCGAAATCCGAATTCTGATTTACTCACCTGTTATCAGGAGAGACCTCAGTGCTGCATCTTTCAGCCCAGTACTGGTCCTCAAAAGTAATTTTAACCGTACTTACCGGTAACTTGAATTTCCTTCATAGGCTAACATTGACTGATTTCACTTGGAAATTCTTCTAAGTGTGGAGTTTTGGAACTTTAAAATATTCCTCTAAAATCAGCCGAAATACGAATTCCGATTTACTCACCTGTTATCAGGAGAGACCTCAGTGCTGCATCTTTCAGCCCAGTACTGGTCCTGAAAAGAAATTTTAACCGTACTTACCGGTAACTTGAATTTCCTTCATAGGCTAACATTGACTGGTTTCACTTGGAAATTCTTCTAAGTGTGGAGTTTTGGAACTTTAAAATATTCCTCTAAAATCAGCCGAAATACGAATTCCGATTTACTCACCTGTTATGAGGAGAGACCTCAGTGCTGCATCTTTCAGCCCAGTACTGGTCCTGAAAAGTAATTTTAACCGTACTTACCGGTAACTTGAATTTCCTTCATAGGCTAACATTGACTGGTTTCACTTGGAAATTCTTCTAAGTGTGGAGTTTTGGAACTTTAAAATATTCCTCTAAAATCAGCCGAAATACGAATTCCGATTTACTCACCTGTTATCAGGAGAGACCTCAGTGCTGCATCTTTCAGCCCAGTACTGATCCTCAAAAGTAATTTTAACCGTACTTACCAGTAACTTGAATTTCCTTCCATAGGATATCATTGCCTGCTTTTGCTTGAAAAAGTCTTCTAAGTGTTGATTTTTGAAACATTACAAATATTCCTCTAAAATCAGCCGAAATCCGAATTCTGATTTACTCACCTGTTATCAGGAGAGACCTCAGTGCTGCATCTTTCAGCCCAGTACTGATCCTCAAAAGTAATTTTAACCGTACTTACCGGTAACTTGAATTTCCTTCATAGGCTAACATTGACTGGTTTCACTTGGAAATTCTTCTAAGTGTGGAGTTTTGGAACTTTAAAATATTCCTCTAAAATCAGCCGAAATACGAATTCCGATTTACTCACCTGTTATCAGGAGAGACCTCAGTGCTGCATCTTTCAGCCCAGTACTGGTCCTGAAAAGTAATTTTAACCGTACTTACCGGTAACTTGAATTTCCTTCATAGGCTAACATTGACTGGTTTCACTTGGAAATTCTTCTAAGTGTGGAGTTTTGGAACTTTAAAATATTCCTCTAAAATCAGCCGAAATACGAATTCTGATTTACTCACCTGTTATCAGGAGAGACCTCAGTGCTGCATCTTTCAGCCCAGTACTGATCCTCAAAAGTAATTTTAACCGTACTTACCGGTAACTTGAATTTCCTTCATAGGCTAACATTGACTGGTTTCACTTGGAAATTCTTCTAAGTGTGGAGTTTTGGAACTTTAAAATATTCCTCTAAAATCAGCCGAAATACGAATTCCGATTTACTCACCTGTTATCAGGAGAGACCTCAGTGCTGCATCTTTCAGCCCAGTACTGATCCTCAAAAGTAATTTTAACCGTACTTACCGGTAACTTGAATTTCCTTCATAGGCTAACATTGACTGGTTTCACTTGGAAATTCTTCTAAGTGTGGAGTTTTGGAACTTTAAAATATTCCTCTAAAATCAGCCGAAATACGAATTCCGATTTACTCACCTGTTATCAGGAGAGACCTCAGTGCTGCATCTTTCAGCCCAGTACTGATCCTCAAAAGTAATTTTAACCGTACTTACCGGTAACTTGAATTTCCTTCATAGGCTAACATTGACTGGTTTCACTTGGAAATTCTTCTAAGTGTGGAGTTTTGGAACTTTAAAATATTCCTCTAAAATCAGCCGAAATACGAATTCCGATTTACTCACCTGTTATCAGGAGAGACCTCAGTGCTGCATCTTTCAGCCCAGTACTGGTCCTCAAAAGTAATTTTAACCGTACTTACCAGTAACTTGAATTTCCTTCCATAGGCTAACATTGACTGGTTTCACTTGGAAATTCTTCTAAATGTGGAGTTTTGGAACTTTAAAATATTCCTCTAAATTCAGCCGAAATACGAATTCCGATTTACTCACCTGTTATCAGGAGAGACCTCAGTGCTGCATCTTTCAGCCCAGTACTGATCCTCAAAAGTAATTTTAACCGTACTTACCGGTAACTTGAATTTCCTTCATAGGCTAACATTGACTGGTTTCACTTGGAAATTCTTCTAAGTGTGGAGTTTTGGAACTTTAAAATATTCCTCTAAAATCAGCTGAAATACAAATTCCGATTTACTCACCTGTTATCAGGAGAGACCTCAGTGCTGCATCTTTCAGCCCAGTACTGATCCTCAAAAGTAATTTTAACCGTACTTACCAGTAACTTGAATTTCCTTCCATAGGATATCATTGCCTGCTTTTTGCTGAAAAAGTTTCTAAGTGTTGATTTTTGAAACATACAAATATTCCTCTAAAATCAGCCGAAATCCGAATTCTGATTTACTCACCTGTTATCAGGAGAGACCTCAGTGCTGCATCTTTCAGCCCAGTACTGATCCTCAAAAGTAATTTTAACCGTACTTACCGGTAACTTGAATTTCCTTCATAGGCTAACATTGACTGGTTTCACTTGGAAATTCTTCTAAGTGTGGAGTTTTGGAACTTTAAAATATTCCTCTAAAATCAGCCGAAATACGAATTCCGATTTACTCACCTGTTATCAGGAGAGACCTCAGTGCTGCCTCTTTCAGCCCAGTACTGATCCTCAAAAGTAATTTTAACCGTACTTACCGGTAACTTGAATTTCCTTCATAGGCTAACATTGACTGATTTCACTTGGAAATTCTTCTAAGTGTGGAGTTTTGGAACTTTAAAATATTCCTCTAAAATCAGCCGAAATACGAATTCCGATTTACTCACCTGTTATCAGGAGAGACCTCAGTGCTGCCTCTTTCAGCCCAGTACTGATCCTCAAAAGTAATTTTAACCGTACTTACCGGTAACTTGAATTTCCTTCATAGGCTAACATTGACTGGTTTCACTTGGAAATTCTTCTAAGTGTGGAGTTTTGGAACTTTAAAATATTCCTCTAAAATCAGCCGAAATACGAATTCCGATTTACTCACCTGTTATCAGGAGAGACCTCAGTGCTGCATCTTTCAGCCCAGTACTGGTCCTGAAAAGTAATTTTAACCGTACTTACCGGTAACTTGAATTTCCTTCATAGGCTAACATTGACTGGTTTCACTTGGAAATTCTTCTAAGTGTGGAGTTTTGGAACTTTAAAATATTCCTCTAAAATCAGCCGAAATACGAATTCCGATTTACTCACCTGTTATGAGGAGAGACCTCAGTGCTGCATCTTTCAGCCCAGTACTGGTCCTGAAAAGTAATTTTAACCGTACTTACCGGTAACTTGAATTTCCTTCATAGGCTAACATTGACTGGTTTCACTTGGAAATTCTTCTAAGTGTGGAGTTTTGGAACTTTAAAATATTCCTCTAAAATCAGCCGAAATACGAATTCCGATTTACTCACCTGTTATCAGGAGAGACCTCAGTGCTGCATCTTTCAGCCCAGTACTGGTCCTGAAAAGTAATTTTAACCGTACTTACCGGTAACTTGAATTTCCTTCATAGGCTAACATTGACTGGTTTCACTTGGAAATTCTTCTAAGTGTGGAGTTTTGGAACTTTAAAATATTCCTCTAAAATCAGCCGAAATACGAATTCCGATTTACTCACCTGTTATCAGGAGAGACCTCAGTGCTGCATCTTTCAGCCCAGTACTGATCCTCAAAAGTAATTTTAACCGTACTTACCGGTAACTTGAATTTCCTTCATAGGCTAACATTGACTGGTTTCACTTGGAAATTCTTCTAAGTGTGGAGTTTTTGAACTTTAAAATATTCCTCTAAAATCAGCCGAAATACGAATTCCGATTTACTCACCTGTTATCAGGAGAGACCTCAGTGCTGCATCTTTCAGCCCAGTACTGATCCTCAAAAGTAATTTTAACCGTACTTACCAGTAACTTGAATTTCCTTCCATAGGATATCATTGCCTGCTTTTTGCTGAAAAAGTTTCTAAGTGTTGATTTTTGAAACATACAAATATTCCTCTAAAATCAGCCGAAATCCGAATTCTGATTTACTCACCTGTTATCAGGAGAGACCTCAGTGCTGCATCTTTCAGCCCAGTACTGATCCTCAAAAGTAATTTTAACCGTACTTACCGGTAACTTGAATTTCCTTCATAGGCTAACATTGACTGGTTTCACTTGGAAATTCTTCTAAGTGTGGAGTTTTGGAACTTTAAAATATTCCTCTAAAATCAGCCGAAATACGAATTCCGATTTACTCACCTGTTATCAGGAGAGACCTCAGTGCTGCATCTTTCAGCCCAGTACTGATCCTCAAAAGTAATTTTAACCGTACTTACCGGTAACTTGAATTTCCTTCATAGGCTAACATTGACTGGTTTCACTTGGAAATTCTTCTAAGTGTGGAGTTTTGGAACTTTAAAATATTCCTCTAAAATCAGCCGAAATACGAATTCCGATTTACTCACCTGTTATCAGGAGAGACCTCAGTGCTGCATCTTTCAGCCCAGTACTGGTCCTGAAAAGTAATTTTAACCGTACTTACCGGTAACTTGAATTTCCTTCATAGGCTAACATTGACTGGTTTCACTTGGAAATTCTTCTAAGTGTGGAGTTTTGGAACTTTAAAATATTCCTCTAAAATCAGCCGAAATACGAATTCCGATTTACTCACCTGTTATCAGGAGAGACCTCAGTGCTGCATCTTTCAGCCCAGTACTGATCCTCAAAAGTAATTTTAACCGTACTTACCGGTAACTTGAATTTCCTTCATAGGCTAACATTGACTGGTTTCACTTGGAAATTCTTCTAAGTGTGGAGTTTTGGAACTTTAAAATATTCCTCTAAAATCAGCCGAAATACGAATTCCGATTTACTCACCTGTTATCAGGAGAGACCTCAGTGCTGCATCTTTCAGCCCAGTACTGATCCTCAAAAGTAATTTTAACCGTACTTACCGGTAACTTGAATTTCCTTCATAGGCTAACATTGACTGGTTTCACTTGGAAATTCTTCTAAGTGTGGAGTTTTGGAACTTTAAAATATTCCTCTAAAATCAGCCGAAATACGAATTCCGATTTACTCACCTGTTATCAGGAGAGACCTCAGTGCTGCATCTTTCAGCCCAGTACTGATCCTCAAAAGTAATTTTAACCGTACTTACCGGTAACTTGAATTTCCTTCATAGGCTAACATTGACTGGTTTCACTTGGAAATTCTTCTAAGTGTGGAGTTTTGGAACTTTAAAATATTCCTCTAAAATCAGCCGAAATACGAATTCCGATTTACTCACCTGTTATCAGGAGAGACCTCAGTGCTGCATCTTTCAGCCCAGTACTGATCCTCAAAAGTAATTTTAACCGTACTTACCAGTAACTTGAATTTCCTTCCATAGGATATCATTGCCTGCTTTTTGCTTGGAAAAGTTTCTAAGTGTTGAGTTTTGAAACTATACAAATATTCCTCTAAAATCAGCCGAAATACGAATTCTGATTTACTCACCTGTTATCAGGAGAGACCTCAGTGCTGCATCTTTCAGCCCAGTACTGATCCTCAAAAGTAATTTTAACCGTACTTACCGGTAACTTGAATTTCCTTCATAGGCTAACATTGACTGGTTTCACTTGGAAATTCTTCTAAGTGTGGAGTTTTGGAACTTTAAAATATTCCTCTAAAATCAGCCGAAATACGAATTCCGATTTACTCACCTGTTATCAGGAGAGACCTCAGTGCTGCATCTTTCAGCCCAGTACTGATCCTCAAAAGTAATTTTAACCGTACTTACCGGTAACTTGAATTTCCTTCATAGGCTAACATTGACTGGTTTCACTTGGAAATTCTTCTAAGTGTGGAGTTTTGGAACTTTAAAATATTCCTCTAAAATCAGCCGAAATACGAATTCCGATTTACTCACCTGTTATCAGGAGAGACCTCAGTGCTGCATCTTTCAGCCCAGTACTGGTCCTGAAAAGTAATTTTAACCGTACTTACCAGTAACTTGAATTTCCTTCCATAGGCTAACATTGACTGGTTTCACTTGGAAATTCTTCTAAATGTGGAGTTTTGGAACTTTAAAATATTCCTCTAAATTCAGCCGAAATACGAATTCCGATTTACTCACCTGTTATCAGGAGAGACCTCAGTGCTGCATCTTTCAGCCCAGTACTGATCCTCAAAAGTAATTTTAACCGTACTTACCGGTAACTTGAATTTCCTTCATAGGCTAACATTGACTGGTTTCACTTGGAAATTCTTCTAAGTGTGGAGTTTTGGAACTTTAAAATATTCCTCTAAAATCAGCTGAAATACAAATTCCGATTTACTCACCTGTTATCAGGAGAGACCTCAGTGCTGCATCTTTCAGCCCAGTACTGATCCTCAAAAGTAATTTTAACCGTACTTACCAGTAACTTGAATTTCCTTCCATAGGATATCATTGCCTGCTTTTTGCTGAGAAAGTTTCTAAGTGTTGATTTTTGAAACATACAAATATTCCTCTAAAATCAGCCGAAATCCGAATTCTGATTTACTCACCTGTTATCAGGAGAGACCTCAGTGCTGCATCTTTCAGCCCAGTACTGATCCTCAAAAGTAATTTTAACCGTACTTACCGGTAACTTGAATTTCCTTCATAGGCTAACATTGACTGGTTTCACTTGGAAATTCTTCTAAGTGTGGAGTTTTGGAACTTTAAAATATTCCTCTAAAATCAGCCGAAATACGAATTCCGATTTACTCACCTGTTATCAGGAGAGACCTCAGTGCTGCATCTTTCAGCCCAGTACTGATCCTCAAAAGTAATTTTAACCGTACTTACCGGTAACTTGAATTTCCTTCATAGGCTAACATTGACTGGTTTCACTTGGAAATTCTTCTAAGTGTGGAGTTTTGGAACTTTAAAATATTCCTCTAAAATCAGCCGAAATACGAATTCCGATTTACTCACCTGTTATCAGGAGAGACCTCAGTGCTGCATCTTTCAGCCCAGTACTGATCCTCAAAAGTAATTTTAACCGTACTTACCGGTAACTTGAATTTCCTTCATAGGCTAACATTGACTGGTTTCACTTGGAAATTCTTCTAAGTGTGGAGTTTTGGAACTTTAAAATATTCCTCTAAAATCAGCCGAAATACGAATTCCGATTTACTCACCTGTTATCAGGAGAGACCTCAGTGCTGCATCTTTCAGCCCAGTACTGATCCTCAAAAGTAATTTTAACCGTACTTACCAGTAACTTGAATTTCCTTCCATAGGCTAACATTGACTGGTTTCACTTGGAAATTCTTCTAAATGTGGAGTTTTGGAACTTTAAAATATTCCTCTAAATTCAGCCGAAATACGAATTCCGATTTACTCACCTGTTATCAGGAGAGACCTCAGTGCTGCATCTTTCAGCCCAGTACTGATCCTCAAAAGTAATTTTAACCGTACTTACCGGTAACTTGAATTTCCTTCATAGGCTAACATTGACTGGTTTCACTTGGAAATTCTTCTAAGTGTGGAGTTTTGGAACTTTAAAATATTCCTCTAAAATCAGCTGAAATACGAATTCCGATTTACTCACCTGTTATCAGGAGAGACCTCAGTGCTGCATCTTTCAGCCCAGTACTGATCCTCAAAAGTAATTTTAACCGTACTTACCAGTAACTTGAATTTCCTTCCATAGGATATCATTGCCTGCGTTTTGCTTGGAAAAGTCTTCTAAGTGTTGAGTTTTGAAACATTACAAATATTCCTCTAAAATCAGCCGAAATACGAATTCTGATTTACTCACCTGTTATCAGGAGAGACCTCAGTGCTGCATCTTTCAGCCCAGTACTGATCCTCAAAAGTAATTTTAACCGTACTTACCGGTAACTTGAATTTCCTTCATAGGCTAACATTGACTGGTTTCACTTGGAAATTCTTCTAAGTGTGGAGTTTTGGAACTTTAAAATATTCCTCTAAAATCAGCCGAAATACGAATTCCGATTTACTCACCTGTTATCAGGAGAGACCTCAGTGCTGCATCTTTCAGCCCAGTACTGATCCTCAAAAGTAATTTTAACCGTACTTACCGGTAACTTGAATTTCCTTCATAGGCTAACATTGACTGGTTTCACTTGGAAATTCTTCTAAGTGTGGAGTTTTGGAACTTTAAAATATTCCTCTAAAATCAGCCGAAATACGAATTCCGATTTACTCACCTGTTATCAGGAGAGACCTCAGTGCTGCATCTTTCAGCCCAGTACTGGTCCTGAAAAGTAATTTTAACCGTACTTACCGGTAACTTGAATTTCCTTCATAGGCTAACATTGACTGGTTTCACTTGGAAATTCTTCTAAGTGTGGAGTTTTGGAACTTTAAAATATTCCTCTAAAATCAGCCGAAATACGAATTCCGATTTACTCACCTGTTATCAGGAGAGACCTCAGTGCTGCATCTTTCAGCCCAGTACTGATCCTCAAAAGTAATTTTAACCGTACTTACCAGTAACTTGAATTTCCTTCCATAGGCTAACATTGACTGGTTTCACTTGGAAATTCTTCTAAGTGTGGAGTTTTGGAACTTTACAAATATTCCTCTAA
Source organism: Calotriton arnoldi (assembly GCA_963921515.1). NCBI lineage: Eukaryota > Metazoa > Chordata > Amphibia > Caudata > Salamandridae > Calotriton > Calotriton arnoldi. The sequence continues at coordinate 4,973 of CAWUFW010024652.1, read as the reverse complement.
AATCAGCCGAAATACGAATTCCGATTTACTCACCTGTTATCAGGAGAGACCTCAGTGCTGCATCTTTCAGCCCAGTACTGATCCTCAAAAGTAATTTTAACCGTACTTACCGGTAACTTGAATTTCCTTCATAGGCTAACATTGACTGGTTTCACTTGGAAATTCTTCTAAGTGTGGAGTTTTGGAACTTTAAAATATTCCTCTAAAATCAGCCGAAATACGAATTCCGATTTACTCACCTGTTATCAGGAGAGACCTCAGTGCTGCATCTTTCAGCCCAGTACTGATCCTCAAAAGTAATTTTAACCGTACTTACCAGTAACTTGAATTTCCTTCCATAGGATATCATTGCCTGCTTTTCGCTTGAAAAAGTCTTCTAAGTGTTGAGTTTTGAAACATTACAAATATTCCTCTAAAATCAGCCGAAATCCGAATTCTGATTTACTCACCTGTTATCAGGAGAGACCTCAGTGCTGCATCTTTCAGCCCAGTACTGATCCTCAAAAGTAATTTTAACCGTACTTACCGGTAACTTGAATTTCCTTCATAGGCTAACATTGACTGGTTTCACTTGGAAATTCTTCTAAGTGTGGAGTTTTGGAACTTTAAAATATTCCTCTAAAATCAGCCGAAATACGAATTCCGATTTACTCACCTGTTATCAGGAGAGACCTCAGTGCTGCATCTTTCAGCCCAGTACTGATCCTCAAAAGTAATTTTAACCGTACTTACCGGTAACTTGAATTTCCTTCATAGGCTAACATTGACTGGTTTCACTTGGAAATTCTTCTAAGTGTGGAGTTTTGGAACTTTAAAATATTCCTCTAAAATCAGCCGAAATACGAATTCCGATTTACTCACCTGTTATCAGGAGAGACCTCAGTGCTGCATCTTTCAGCCCAGTACTGATCCTCAAAAGTAATTTTAACCGTACTTACCGGTAACTTGAATTTCCTTCATAGGCTAACATTGACTGGTTTCACTTGGAAATTCTTCTAAGTGTGGAGTTTTGGAACTTTAAAATATTCCTCTAAAATCAGCCGAAATACGAATTCCGATTTACTCACCTGTTATCAGGAGAGACCTCAGTGCTGCATCTTTCAGCCCAGTACTGATCCTCAAAAGTAATTTTAACCGTACTTACCAGTAACTTGAATTTCCTTCCATAGGCTAACATTGACTGGTTTCACTTGGAAATTCTTCTAAATGTGGAGTTTTGGAACTTTAAAATATTCCTCTAAATTCAGCCGAAATACGAATTCCGATTTACTCACCTGTTATCAGGAGAGACCTCAGTGCTGCATCTTTCAGCCCAGTACTGATCCTCAAAAGTAATTTTAACCGTACTTACCGGTAACTTGAATTTCCTTCATAGGCTAACATTGACTGGTTTCACTTGGAAATTCTTCTAAGTGTGGAGTTTTGGAACTTTAAAATATTCCTCTAAAATCAGCTGAAATACAAATTCCGATTTACTCACCTGTTATCAGGAGAGACCTCAGTGCTGCATCTTTCAGCCCAGTACTGATCCTCAAAAGTAATTTTAACCGTACTTACCAGTAACTTGAATTTCCTTCCATAGGATATCATTGCCTGCTTTTTGCTGAAAAAGTTTCTAAGTGTTGATTTTTGAAACATACAAATATTCCTCTAAAATCAGCCGAAATCCGAATTCTGATTTACTCACCTGTTATCAGGAGAGACCTCAGTGCTGCATCTTTCAGCCCAGTACTGATCCTCAAAAGTAATTTTAACCGTACTTACCGGTAACTTGAATTTCCTTCATAGGCTAACATTGACTGGTTTCACTTGGAAATTCTTCTAAGTGTGGAGTTTTGGAACTTTAAAATATTCCTCTAAAATCAGCCGAAATACGAATTCCGATTTACTCACCTGTTATCAGGAGAGACCTCAGTGCTGCATCTTTCAGCCCAGTACTGATCCTCAAAAGTAATTTTAACCGTACTTACCGGTAACTTGAATTTCCTTCATAGGCTAACATTGACTGGTTTCACTTGGAAATTCTTCTAAGTGTGGAGTTTTGGAACTTTAAAATATTCCTCTAAAATCAGCCGAAATACGAATTCCGATTTACTCACCTGTTATCAGGAGAGACCTCAGTGCTGCATCTTTCAGCCCAGTACTGGTCCTGAAAAGTAATTTTAACCGTACTTACCGGTAACTTGAATTTCCTTCATAGGCTAACATTGACTGGTTTCACTTGGAAATTCTTCTAAGTGTGGAGTTTTGGAACTTTAAAATATTCCTCTAAAATCAGCCGAAATACGAATTCCGATTTACTCACCTGTTATCAGGAGAGACCTCAGTGCTGCATCTTTCAGCCCAGTACTGGTCCTGAAAAGTAATTTTAACCGTACTTACCGGTAACTTGAATTTCCTTCATAGGCTAACATTGACTGGTTTCACTTGGAAATTCTTCTAAGTGTGGAGTTTTGGAACTTTAAAATATTCCTCTAAAATCAGCCGAAATACGAATTCCGATTTACTCACCTGTTATCAGGAGAGACCTCAGTGCTGCATCTTTCAGCCCAGTACTGGTCCTGAAAAGTAATTTTAACCGTACTTACCGGTAACTTGAATTTCCTTCATAGGCTAACATTGACTGGTTTCACTTGGAAATTCTTCTAAGTGTGGAGTTTTGGAACTTTAAAATATTCCTCTAAAATCAGCCGAAATACGAATTCCGATTTACTCACCTGTTATCAGGAGAGACCTCAGTGCTGCATCTTTCAGCCCAGTACTGATCCTCAAAAGTAATTTTAACCGTACTTACCAGTAACTTGAATTTCCTTCCATAGGATATCATTGCCTGCTTTTTGCTGAAAAAGTTTCTAAGTGTTGATTTTTGAAACATACAAATATTCCTCTAAAATCAGCCGAAATCCGAATTCTGATTTACTCACCTGTTATCAGGAGAGACCTCAGTGCTGCATCTTTCAGCCCAGTACTGATCCTCAAAAGTAATTTTAACCGTACTTACCGGTAACTTGAATTTCCTTCATAGGCTAACATTGACTGGTTTCACTTGGAAATTCTTCTAAGTGTGGAGTTTTGGAACTTTAAAATATTCCTCTAAAATCAGCCGAAATACGAATTCCGATTTACTCACCTGTTATCAGGAGAGACCTCAGTGCTGCATCTTTCAGCCCAGTACTGATCCTCAAAAGTAATTTTAACCGTACTTACCGGTAACTTGAATTTCCTTCATAGGCTAACATTGACTGGTTTCACTTGGAAATTCTTCTAAGTGTGGAGTTTTGGAACTTTAAAATATTCCTCTAAAATCAGCCGAAATACGAATTCCGATTTACTCACCTGTTATCAGGAGAGACCTCAGTGCTGCATCTTTCAGCCCAGTACTGATCCTCAAAAGTAATTTTAACCGTACTTACCGGTAACTTGAATTTCCTTCATAGGCTAACATTGACTGGTTTCACTTGGAAATTCTTCTAAGTGTGGAGTTTTTGAACTTTAAAATATTCCTCTAAAATCAGCCGAAATACGAATTCCGATTTACTCACCTGTTATCAGGAGAGACCTCAGTGCTGCATCTTTCAGCCCAGTACTGATCCTCAAAAGTAATTTTAACCGTACTTACCGGTAACTTGAATTTCCTTCATAGGCTAACATTGACTGGTTTCACTTGGAAATTCTTCTAAGTGTGGAGTTTTGGAACTTTAAAATATTCCTCTAAAATCAGCTGAAATACAAATTCCGATTTACTCACCTGTTATCAGGAGAGACCTCAGTGCTGCATCTTTCAGCCCAGTACTGATCCTCAAAAGTAATTTTAACCGTACTTACCAGTAACTTGAATTTCCTTCCATAGGATATCATTGCCTGCTTTTTGCTGAAAAAGTTTCTAAGTGTTGATTTTTGAAACATACAAATATTCCTCTAAAATCAGCCGAAATCCGAATTCTGATTTACTCACCTGTTATCAGGAGAGACCTCAGTGCTGCATCTTTCAGCCCAGTACTGATCCTCAAAAGTAATTTTAACCGTACTTACCGGTAACTTGAATTTCCTTCATAGGCTAACATTGACTGGTTTCACTTGGAAATTCTTCTAAGTGTGGAGTTTTGGAACTTTAAAATATTCCTCTAAAATCAGCCGAAATACGAATTCCGATTTACTCACCTGTTATCAGGAGAGACCTCAGTGCTGCCTCTTTCAGCCCAGTACTGATCCTCAAAAGTAATTTTAACCGTACTTACCGGTAACTTGAATTTCCTTCATAGGCTAACATTGACTGATTTCACTTGGAAATTCTTCTAAGTGTGGAGTTTTGGAACTTTAAAATATTCCTCTAAAATCAGCCGAAATACGAATTCCGATTTACTCACCTGTTATCAGGAGAGACCTCAGTGCTGCCTCTTTCAGCCCAGTACTGATCCTCAAAAGTAATTTTAACCGTACTTACCGGTAACTTGAATTTCCTTCATAGGCTAACATTGACTGGTTTCACTTGGAAATTCTTCTAAGTGTGGAGTTTTGGAACTTTAAAATATTCCTCTAAAATCAGCCGAAATACGAATTCCGATTTACTCACCTGTTATCAGGAGAGACCTCAGTGCTGCATCTTTCAGCCCAGTACTGGTCCTGAAAAGTAATTTTAACCGTACTTACCGGTAACTTGAATTTCCTTCATAGGCTAACATTGACTGGTTTCACTTGGAAATTCTTCTAAGTGTGGAGTTTTGGAACTTTAAAATATTCCTCTAAAATCAGCCGAAATACGAATTCCGATTTACTCACCTGTTATCAGGAGAGACCTCAGTGCTGCATCTTTCAGCCCAGTACTGATCCTCAAAAGTAATTTTAACCGTACTTACCAGTAACTTGAATTTCCTTCATAGGCTAACATTGACTGGTTTCACTTGGAAATTCTTCTAAGTGTGGAGTTTTTGAACTTTAAAATATTCCTCTAAAATCAGCCGAAATACGAATTC
>CAWUFW010024651.1:0-56939 GCA_963921515.1 Calotriton arnoldi | reverse complement strand
ATAACTTTGGCGCCAGATGATGAATCTTCGCGAAATTTTCAAAACTTGTGGGGCGCTCCGGTCCGCTCCTATCCTGAAAGTCTTGGGGTGATTCATCAAGTGGTGGGCCGAGAAAAAAGGGGGTCCCGAAACGTGTTTTCCCCATGCAATTTTCCATAGGAACCTTTAGTCGCAGCTACAGCCCGAACTGCTGAACGGAATTACACCAAATTTGGCAAAAAGGTAGCCCTTGGTTCAGAGTCGTGCCTTTTGGTTAAATGGTGTAAATCCGTTCAGTAGTTCCTGAGAAATTTGAAAAAGAAAACACATATATATCTGGGCGGAGCCTAACCACACATGTCATCGTGAGATCTGATTGGCTGTCAGCACTTCATCCTGGAATTGCTGGCAGCCATCTTGGGACCAATATAAATGATAGTACCCCATTGAAATGCATTGTAGTGAATCAAAGATTTTGAGGGTTACCAAAAGGAGAACTATAAAGGTGATAACAGACTTTAGTTACATTAGAATTCATTTGTTGATGGTACCATACTAATTTCAGGAATTGTGGTGTGTTCTAAGGTGATTTTACCCTGTGAAAACTTTCTGCTGGGATATCATGAATCATGTTTGAGAGAACTATTTTCACATGCTTGTCCCATACAGTTTTGGAAGGTGCTCCAGAAGCTAAAATGAGAGCATATTTTCTGTGAATTCACATTATCTTTCTCAGTCATGTGAGAATGAAGTCTGACATTCTCAGTAAAACATTTACATCCAACAAGGGCAGAGACTGTCAGTTGATTCCTTTGTGTTCTACTGCAGCTTCCCAGAGTGTTCTAAAGAACAACTAGAGTGCTAACAGCTTTACTTATGACAAAAGTATGGCACACCTGAAGCCATCTTGATTGGAATAAACTGGTAACACTTAAAACATTTAATTTAAAATGGAACAAAATGATGGGGTTCATTTTGTCATAGAAATTATGGTTAGTGCTGTAGAAAGAAAAATTAGGACATGTTTCAAGTGTGATCTCAAATATCTTCCTGTTATATTTCAACAGGAGCAGCCTGTCAGTTGATGCCTTTGTGTTCTACTGCAGCTTCCCAGAGTGTTCTAAAGAACAACTAGAGCGCTAACAGTCTTACTTATGACAAACTTATGGCACACCTGAAGCCATCTTGATTGGAATAAACTGGTAACTCTTAAAACATTTAATTAAAAATGAACAAAATGAGGGGGTTCATTTTGTCATAGAAATTATGGTTAGTGCTGTAGAAAGAAAAATTAGTACATGTTTTAAGTGAGATCTCAAATATATTCCTGTTATATTTCAACAGGAGCAGCTTGTCAGTTGATGCCTTTGTGTTCTACTGCAGCTTCCCAGAGTGTTCTAAAGAACAACTAGAGCGCTAACAGTCTTACTTATGACAAAAGTATGGCACACCTGAAGCCATCTTGATTGGAATAAACTGGTAACACTTAAAACATTTAATTTAAAAAGGAACAAAATGAGGGGGTTCATTTTGCCATAGAAATTATGGTTAGTGCTGCAGAAAGAAAATTTAGGGCATGTTTTAAGTGAGATCTCAAATCCTCTTCTATTTCATTAGAAAATTCTGACATGCAGACTGAAACAATCACTTTCAATACCAGCAGTAGACTTCCAGTTAACTCCCTGGTGAGCAGTAGCTTTACTACAGTGATCTAATGAACAACTAGAGTGCTAACATTCTGAATTTATGGCAAATGTGTGACACATCTGAATGCCTTCTTGATGGAATCAAAGTAAAAACTGAAAGCATTTCCTACTGAGGAGACTGCAGTAAATGACGAAATTAGGAAACTTCATAACAAATAAGTCTCCCAAGATGGCCACCAGAGAAAAAAGAGCCCAAATGTAGCACAAATATCACCCAGATGTAGCCCACATATAGCCCAATGACAGAAGTGTGCAAAACACTTTTTATTTTTATTTTTTCTGCCGTTTTATATAGTGCAAACTGGTCAGGTATTGGAGCGTTACATCTTACTTGGACCCCTTATTGCGTATTTTGCACGAAGTACATGAGATTGATCTTGCGAAACATTGAACTTTACGATTCTGTTAACCTGAAGTTGCTCTGAACCGGGCTTTGTAACACCCGTTTTTACCTACTGGTTTTAATTAATTCTTGCTGTATTGTATTAGGAAAGAGGATTTACTGTTTTTATGTACACTTTTATGATCTATGTTTCTAAATCAGATCAAATAAAGTTTAATGAATTCTATGGCTGGACGGAGGCGAGGATTATGCATATCTTTCCTCACTTTATTTGCATAGCAGTTCAAAGAAAACGTAACACAACAATCATTAAACAAAAGACTACACAACCCATGAACCATTAGGGGGGTAGTCTCCAAGGCAACTATAGTCCAATCATATCACAGTCCATCGTATATAATATCGTGACGCCCCTTCCGCTTCCTCTTTCTTCACTGCTCGTCAGTTAAGTGCATTCCTTACATTCTTGGCTTAATCTGACGTTGTTGCTGATTGTATAGCGGTTTCTTGTGCACGTTATTAGCATTATTGCCTTGGTATTGTTTCATATTCCCTGCGCAGCAGGCTCTTGCCCGAGCGCGTTCTCCCCCTTGCAGTTTCTCCCGCTGTGTGCTCTGCGCGCGGTGAGATCCTGTCAGGCGTGTCTGGTCCGAGCGAGGCAGCTCCGTCGAGCGCTCCCGCTGGTCTTTACGCGTGTTTGGGAATCCGGTCATTCCTTTAGTGTCCGCTTGATTCCCGACCAACCCTCGCCTAATTTTGACACCGCTACGCGGTGATTTCTCCACACGGCCACGTTAGTGACCAGCGCCACCTGGTGGTGGTAATTGGTATTGCGCCTCAGTCTATTCTTATAACAGCTTCGGGGAAAGCCCAGCTGTTAGAGCACCGGCAAGGGGGCTGTCTTAAGGATTTTAAGGGCATTTGTTCTGTGCTCACACCCTCTGCTATCATGTCTTCTCCAGAAGACCATTTTTACTCCTCCTACCAGGAAGTGGAGGAGGAATGGCCCCCCAACTTCTCCCTCCAGCAGTGGACCAAGCTCTCTCTCTGGCTATTTCTAGGGCGCTGGCTCCTCTTAGGGATCAGGTTGATAAGCTGGCGAAAAGTATCCCTGGGGTGTTCAGTGACCCAGATCTGGGGGTGGCGGGTCCAAGTAGCTCCCAGATGGGGAATAAAAGGGCTGTTAAGAATAACGCGGGGCACTTGGAAGGATTTGATAAACTTACGGAGACCTTCCTCAAGAGTGCGCGAACGCTAAAACATGCACCCTGCTGGAAGGAGGAGGGGCCCGGAGAAAATTGCGACACTGTCACCACTATTGTAGACCCCGACGGCGGGTTTCCCTTAGAGGGAGAGGGTGTATCGGAGGACGATTTCTCCTCCGATGAGGATAAGGACTCGGGGCGTCCCTGGCGTCCAGAGTCCCACTCCTCTCAGTCCCCGGTTGGGGACGGGGTCCACTCGGACATGTTCAAACCTACCCAAATTTACCATCCTAGGTCGGCAGAGTGGACACCTGACGCCAAAGTGGCAGAGTATGTGGTGGGGAAAATCCATCAACCCCTTGAAAGGGAGGTCAGGAATAGGATGAGGGGAGAATGCCCCAGGCCCTCACTGAAGGGGAAGTTGGCACACACGCCTGAAATTGATGAGAAACTATGTACCTTTTTCTCCAAGTATATGAGGGATCCCAAGAAAGGAATTGATAGGTCTTGGACGTGGTAGGGCCCTTGACCCAAATTATTCAATTGACGGAGCGTTCCAAAGAGTCAGGATCCCCTTTGTCCACGGATATTGTGGCTGGTTGGGCGCACTACCCTAAACCCTAAAACACTACCCCCTCCACTACCCAAACACCACTGCACTACCCTAAACCCTAAAACACTATCCCCAGCACGACACCTTACACTACCCAAACATAACTGCACTACCCTAAACCCTAAAACACTACCACCAGCACAACTCCCTACACTACACAAACACCACTGCACTACCCTAAACCCTAAAACACTACCCCCAGCACGACTCCCTACACTACCCAAACACCACTGCACTACACTAAACCCTAAATAACCCCCAGCATGACCTCCCACACTACACAAACACCACTGCACTACCCTATACCCTAAAACACGACCCCCTACACTACACAAACACCACTGCACTACCCTAAACCCTAAAACACTACCCACAGCATGACCCCCTTCACTACACAAACACCACTGCAGTGCCCTAAACGCTAAAACACTACCCCAACACTACCCCCTACACTACCCAAAAACCACTGCACTAACATAAACCCTAAAACACTACCCCCAGCACAACCCCCTACACTACACAAACACCACTGCACTACCCTAAACCCTAAAACACTACCCCCAGCACGACTCCCTACACTACCCAAACACTGCTGCACTACCCTAAACCCTAAAACACTACCCCCAGCACGACTCCCTACACTACCCAAACACCACTGCACTACCCTAAACCATAAAACACTACCCCCAGCATGACCCCCTTCACTACACAAACACCACTGCACTACCCTAAACCCTAAAACACTACCACCAGCAGGACCCCCTACACTACTCAAACACCACTGCACTACCCTAAACCCTAAAACACTACCCCAGCCCGACCCCTTACACTACACATACACGACTGCACTACCCTAAACCCTAAAACACTACCCCCAGCACGACCCCCTACACTACTGCACTACCCTAAACCCTAAAACACTACCCCCAGCACGACCCCCTACACTACCCAAACACCACTGCACTACCCTAAACCCTAAAACACCTCCCCCAGCACGACCCCCTACACCACCCAAACACCACTGCACTACCCTATACCCTAGAAAAGAAACCCCCACCCCATGCCCAATCCCCCTCACCTCTCACTCCTCATGGTTCCTCTCTCCTCGTGGTTCCTGCTTCACGTCATCTCTGAGGGGCGGTGCACGTCGTTGTGAGGAAACGGAACAGCCTCTGTTTCCTTACAACGACATGGATCATCTACATGTTTTTTAGAACGCGTGGTCATTTACCATACATACCTTTACAACAAAATTCGTTGTAAAGGCATGTGTGGTAAATGACCATGCGTTCTAAAAAAATGCGTAGTAATGACTTCGTGATGTACAACGCATGCGTGGTAATGCATGCGTTGTAATGATATCGCAAAGTAAAAAAGTCGTTGTAACGGCTGTTTACCGATCGAAGCTGGCCCCTGTTCTTCAGTGAGACGTTTATTTGATTAATTAGGAGGCAGGAATGTGGTTTTTTTACCGAAAAGTGCATTCCCAGCTGTTGTATTGTGAAAGTGTCCTCGTGGCCTGGTTTCACTTCCGGTGAGAGAGTGGAAGAGTCTGTTTGGATCTAAAGGAGTTCTGTTGTTGGACGGGGCCGGCGCGACATGTCATCAGAAAACATAGCTAATGGAAAGCGTCCTCCCTGAAGTGTGGAGCAGTGCCATGAGAGGTCAACGAGTGTGCGTCCCACCGCAGTATGACCGTACCGCGTGACCCATGTGCCGCCTCCAGGGTACGGGAGGCAGAAGCGGCATCGCAGGTCCTCTTGAAGACCGTTGTAGCACTAATTCTACATTTTGGTACTAGGGCATTTTAACTTTGTTGTTCCTGCCAGATACAAAGAGAAGATCCTGTGTTATTCAGTGCCCTCATTACCTTTTTTGTGGGTTGTGGTGCTTGTCACTTCGCTGCCCCGCCGGTGCACACGACTGGGCACCCCACCTCATGTGCCATCTGCAGGGCCTCTGCCCTCGGATCACTGGTTTCGGATTCTGGAGTGGCAACATAAACAGTTGCTCCCTAAGGACTAGCCTGAACACTTAGGTGAATATCCCCTGCACCAGCATTCCACGGAAATTCTTTCCTAGCTCTCCCACGTCAACGAGCACGGCTCCGCTCGCGACACATTATGACGTCATCGGAGCCATAAGAGGACCTCGTCGTCAGTTCCACCCATTTTTTCCGTGCCACCGAGGCAAACAGGGGACCGAGACATTTTCACATGTATACATAGTATAATATATATATATATTCACTGAAAAAACCATAGGTTTCAGGCACGTTATAGTTAGAAATTAGCATTTAAGAAACCTTAGAAATTCACTGAAAAAACCATAGGTTTCAGGCACGTTATAGTTAGAAATTAGCATTTAAAAAACCTTAGAAATTCACTGAAAAAACCATAGGTTTCAGGGGCGTTATAGTTAGTTGGACATTTCACTCGTACAAAACCATAGAAATTCCCCCGTTATAGTTAGTTCAGCTAACTATAACTTGCGCGCCCGCAATGCACTGCTGATGATGTCACATATTACATCACTCATGACATGGTCAGTGACATCACTCATGACATCACTGATGACATCTCAAATGACATCACTGATGACATCACTGATGACATCATCCTGTGAATGTGTTTTTCTGAAAATTAAATATGTTTTATATATGTATATCTCAAGGTCGATGGAAGAATAAATGGGTATATAAGTGTCTAAATGGATGATTTTTTTGTAAAATTGATTGTATAACTGACTAAGTGTAACTTAGTGAATACATGGGTTAGTGAGTAATGTTTAAATATGAAAATATCTGTATCAGTCTCTCACTTTGTGTATAAGTGGCTGCATGGGTTGGTGAGTAGCTACATGAGTGTCTATATGGGTTATTAGTTGGTTTTTTGAGTATCAGTATGAGTGTCTGAGTGTCTGTATGGTTCGGTGGGGGTATTACTTAGTGCATAGATGCATGAATGAGTGACTCACGGTTTGTATGTGTTGAAGACAGCATGTGTGCAGGACTGTATAGGTGGATGAGTATGTGTATGGGTGTGTTAGTGAGTGAATGACTGTCTCAATAGTGTCTTTATGAGTAACTACATATGTTTTAAACTAGTATATGTGAGTATTGGTGTATATAAGTGAGTATATGTGAGAGTGAGAGATTGGAAGAGTTCCTGTACAAATAAGTAGGTATTTATTTAAGTGATTGTTTAAGAGAGTAAGTATGTGTAAGTTTCTGTAGAAGTAAGTGTGGTAGTGTGTGTATAACTGTATATGCAAGTAAATGGATGTTTGATACTTTGTTTGCATGTGTGACTATGTGTGTGAGTAACTCTATGGATGAGTGGCGGTGTGTAACAGGATGTATAGGTGTATGAGTACATATGATGAGTGAGTACATGTATGAGTGACTGTATAGGGACTGTTGGTGAATGAGTGGATGTGTGTGTAGATCTTGGAATTACTGAATAGGTGTGTTGTAACTGGTATTGGTATGTCCATTGTTTTGAAAATGTTAGTTTGTATTTTTGAGTGTGTGTATCAAAGGTTATATTAGGGTGAGAGGAGGTCTGCCACTCTATCACAAGGATGATGTCATCAGTGATGTCATTTGAGATGTCATCAGTGATGTCATGAGTGATGTCACTGACCATGTCATGAGTGATGTAATATGTGACGTCATCAGCAGTGCATTGCGGGCACGCGAGTTATAGTTAGCTGAACTAACTATAACGGGGGAATTTCTATGGTTTTGTACGAGTGAAATGTCCAACTAACTATAACGCCCCTGAAACCTATGGTTTTTTCAGTGAATTTCTAAGGTTTTTTAAATGCTAATTTCTAACTATAACGTGCCTGAAAGCTATGGTTTTTTCAGTGAAAATATATATATAAAACACACACACACATACAAATATACACACAGATATGAGAAAGAAAGGTGAATTTAAAAGTATTTTTTAAATGAAAAGGTTTTTATTTATAATTAAAGTAATAGAATTAATACATAAATAGTTTTTTTAATTTTAACCAGTATATTAAGAAAAATTTATATTAGCTTAAGTAAAATATTAGTTAATAAGCATAGATTAATGATTATTTTTTTTAATATGTGTATGAATGATGTAAGATATTAAAATATAGATTTTATAATTTAAAGTAATATTTGGGTTTTGTGGGGGGTATGGTACTTTTAAGGTTCAGAGGTTGCAAGTTTAGTAGTAAGTGGTATGGGGTACTAAGCAGCTTTTAGGGTTCAAGGTAGGTAGTATATAGGGAAGTAAGGGTTTTTGAGTTCAGGGATGTATAGTGTATAAGGGTAGTAATTACTTTTTAGTGCTCAGGTATGGGTAGTATATAGGAGTATTAAGGAGTTTTTAGGATTCATGAGTGGATAGTGTATAGGTGTAGTAAGGGTTTTTAGGGTTCTGGGACAAGAAACTAATTAAGTTATGTTGAGAAATAAATCTACTTTCATAAACAAAATATATATATTTTTTAAGTAATGATTATTATGTATATTGTTATTAGTTTAATATTAATTATACAATTATTTATTTATTTATTAGTTAGTTAGTTTAATTAGGAAATTATATATCTTTGCATATTTATGCAAAAAGATGTATATACATATATATACCAAACAAAAGTGTGCATGTGCATGAAGTAACGTTAATCCCTATGTAAAGCGCTGCAATGTAATAACAACAGTATAATGACCACCAAGGTAACATTTTGCAGTGTGATGATTTACAACTGTAGAAGAGTCTGGACCAGATCACTTCAGAAGCACTGCTACTGTGATCATTCAAGTTTTTAGTTAAAGCAGAGCAGGTGGTTGTTCACATCACCTCGTCCAAGACAGAACATAGTCTAAAGGGATTTCTGCATTGTGGAGGACTGAATGTGCAGGGTACTTTCCCATCAACAATTATAACTTGTTTGGCTTCTGGGTAGCAGATTGAGGGATACATCACTATTTGTACTTTTTTTAATGTAGTATTTATGCAACACATACCTCACCGCATGGGTGGCAGAGCACTTCACATTGCAAAAACATGTTACATAGAACTGGCTAACAATTAAGAGATTCAGATTATATGTGTAGTAACGAATATGCAAGACTTTGTCAAGACTAGAACAAGAAGCAGTTCCAGTTGTAGCAAAGGTTGGGCTCCATTACTTATCCAATTTCAGGTTGAGTCTATATTGGTGAGCTTTGAGAGATTTATAGAAAGCTACGACGTTTTGATTGCCTCTGAGTTTTTCAGGGAGATTATTCCATGTTCTAGGACCTTGATAGGAGAAAGCTTGGTTTAGAGTTTATGATTACTTTTTGTAATTGGGATATCACCAAGTAGTGTTGATTTGCATCTGATGTTTCTCTGTCTTCCTGCAGTGTGCTTCTTCCTTGGGAGGACAGACCAATATAAACTTCCTTGTACATCAGGCAGGTTATTTTGAAGTTAGTTCTGCCTTGGGAGCAGCCCGTGGAGGTCTTTTAAACTGAGTGTAATTCTGTCTGCTTTTTTATGCTCGCTTGACAAGACGTGCTCCGTAGTGCAAGATGGCTCTGAGAGGGACAACAGACCTTTTGCTAGCAAGGTGTTGCTGCCATTAGTGTGAGAAAGAAACAGAGTTTGAAGTGCTGTTCTCATATCTGGTGGTGGGAATCGGACTTAAGCCTCCTAGGTATCTTTTTACCCCTTATTGTACTCCGATATGGCCATAGGCCTCCTGCCTGTTCCAAGGTGTTTGTTCTTTTTCCACAATGCACATAGTAAATTCACCCATAACAGTTTTATACATATCGCTCTACTCTTATTGTTTATTATTATATTTGTATAACACTTAAGTTAGTAGTGTCAGGGTGATTAGCTTAGATCTGTAACATCCCCCATGACATGGAACAGAAGTGGACATTCAAAGTTAAATTGCACGAAGCTGAGGTTGAATACTCTGAAGCTCCAATGCTAATTGCCTGTTATCCAGTTTTTGGGTGTTTGGTTAGTTGACTGAAGTATGCACTGTATGATTTTGTTCACAGACTCTGGCACAGGCAATTAAAGAAGCCAACGAGATGCACCCTGACATGTCTGTCACACGCGTGGTGGTACATAATGAAACTGAAGACACTGATGAGGGGGAAGATGCCTGAACGCAAGGTAAAGAACATGAATGTGTTTGTGTAAAGGGTTTAACATTGCAAGCTGTTGCCATTAAATCCCCATTGAGCCTGCTTAGGAAGCTCAGCAACAGAGCAAATATTGAAAGCATTTCATCAATTTGGAATTTCAGCAGTTTTGGTTGTTGCAGTGGACATGTCCTGGATTACTCGGAATTCAGTGGTTTCACCTGTAAGTTGAAATTGGAAAGCAAAATTTCTTAGGGCTATATTTCCTGTGAATGATTGTTCACTGCTTCCAATGAAACCTGATAGTCATGCATCAAAATCATGGTCATTGGAATACAGGACACTGTCAAGCTCATCTGTGTTAGACTCTTTACGTCCACTTCAACAGTTTAACAACATATTGAGCATATTTGGTTACAAAGTAGGTTTTGCTATGTTAATATATAAAGTATGGCTTTACGCACTGAAAATAGAATACACGAGCAATATTTTCAGTTACCAGATTGTGAGCAAATAGTGCCACATATAATTATTAAATTCTCTTTTGCTTGGGGTTCATGGATGTACCAGTAGTTCTTTCTTCTTGGGAAGGCATGGAATGCAAACTTAAATATACTCTATATCAGGGGTGCCCAGCATAGGTGCATGAGGGCTAGATCATTGCCTGATTTTCTAGATTACCTCTGGCAACGTGTATTAGTTCCATTGAGCTTCACTGTATGCAGATCTTTCATACATGGTTGTTCTAAAACTGTGACATTGATCCAGCCCTTTTAAACCTACAAAATACACCTCAGCTTCACTTCAAGTTGGAGGAACAGTGTCCTTCATGTTTGTTTTACTTGTAAGTTACTCAAGAGGTTTTCTATATAGATACCTGAAGTTCTCAATAAAAAAATTCAGACTAAATTGGAAATGTAATCATAAGCCATACCTTGCTTTGACCTGTCCCATCTCCTCATAGCCTGGTAAACAAAGCCACCATAGCCCCAAAATATTCCTCCATGCAATATTTTTATGCCCCCACCAAAACACACACACAACATTCTGTCCTAAGTCCAACTGTGAAACCAATATCCTCACTGTTCGTATTATCAAACCACACATTACTTAGGTTAGTAGTATAAGGGTATACGGTGAGTTGGTAG
This sequence comes from Calotriton arnoldi, assembly GCA_963921515.1. Lineage (NCBI taxonomy): Eukaryota > Metazoa > Chordata > Amphibia > Caudata > Salamandridae > Calotriton > Calotriton arnoldi. Next base: position 45,818 of record CAWUFW010024651.1, on the reverse strand, counting down.
CTCTCCCCTGTGTATGGGGAAACCTTGATCGTGTTATTTTGGCATCTCGTGGAAAAAGATCTGACTAAAAATAAAAAATAAAACAATGTTTTTTAGGATACGGGGTGACTAGAAGCAATATTGCAAAGAATAGAGGCAAAACTCTAACTCAGTGTATGGGTATCGGAAATGCCAATTATGGGGAAAGAGGCTGTCTCAAAGTGGGGAAAGATGGGCCATGTGGAAGCATTCATGACTGCATCTTAAATCAGTGGGTGTTGCAACTGTACCGCAGGGTAAGACACGCTTAAGACATGGCATTTACTTGCTGCCAGTGGCCACAGGGGAAGTGAAAGTTTCTGGTGAGGGATGCTAGACTGCAGTGAAGTGCCCGGGGTGGGGGGATGCGGTAGAAGCCAACATGGGGAATGACAGATGGATGATGTTTGAGAAAAGAGTCATCTTAAGGCATATGCACAGGTCACCCACTTCCAGGGGGACCCCGTGAGTGGATCATTTCTGAATTTCACAGCTGTGCATTCCTAGTCTCTCGAGCCATAATTAACCTTTGAGCTCTCAAGCAGTTGGCAATTAATTTAAAAAATGTATCTTTCTATCTCTCTCTTCATATCACATTACTGGTTGTTCAACCACCCATTCTCTTTACCTCTCTCTCTTTCCCTCTCTCGCTTTCCCTATCTACATTCCAAAGTACCAAGCCCATTTCTCTCTGTTGCAACTCTCTCTAGGTCAACCATGTCTACCTCATCTCACCGTCAAAATACCTCTGTGCCATCTCTTTCAAAGTCTCTTTCACAACCTCACCTCTCTCTGCTATTTTCAGTGACTACTTCTATATATCTACTAATCTCTACCTCAACTCTTTCTACCTCACGCCTCTTTGTACCTTGCTGCTATTCCATTTCACCTCTGTGCGTCTCTCCTTCATCTGCTCTCCTCTATCAGCACCCTCTCTAACTAAAAACTATTTACCTCATTTCTCTCTACCTATTTTAACTACAACTCCTTTCTCTGTCTAACTCATGTCTATCACTAAGCTCATCACTCTACCCCAACACTCTCACATTGTCTACTCTCTTAATGTACCTCACCCATCTTTCACTATCTCACCTCTCCACCTCCCTCAACTTGCTCATTGGGGTACTCTTTTCTTATTACCTCTCTTTCTCGTTCTTTGCCTCTTTTTCTACCTCTGAAACCTTCACTCATTTTCGCTTGTCTTTTTCCACCTTGTTCGCCATTTCAGCTCATCCTCTTTACATCACTCCTCTCTGTCTCTCTCTCGTTATACATCTCTCTGCCTCATTTTCAGCTGTATCTCATCCTCTCTCACTATCTTTTTATCAGCCTCAGCCTCTATCTACGTTACTCTTATTTCCACATCACCTCCTTTGCTCGATACCTCCTCTGTCTTTCTGTCCTTCCCTCTTCTTTTGCTACCTTTTTCTCTGCCTCACTATTCTCTTTACCTGACCAGTCTTTATATACCTCTGTGTTTTGCCCCTCTTGCCACCCATTACTGGCTGTAGCTCTTATCTCTCGTTACACCTTACTTGTCTGCATCCAACTCTCTCTCTTTGCCTCTAACTTACCTCTTTCTACTTTAGTCCTTTCTCTGCCTCACCTGTCAGTTTTCACACCCTTCTTCCTACTCTTCTTTCTTGCTGTCTCGCAATCAGTCAATCAGTTATTTATAAAGCTCGGCAAATCACCCATGCTCGAGTTTCTAGCTACTGCTTGGTGATTGATTCATTAGAATAGCCAGGTCTTGAGTCCTTTCCTGAATTGCTGGATCGATGGAGTTGTCTTAACCATCAGGTATAAATAAATTGTAGATGATGTGTATTTTGTAGTTAAACCCCATATAAGGTTTTTTGGAAATGTGGGAGGGGTTTATAACAAATGAAATATTGGGTATAGTTAATGTTTTTTTGAATATAGGGTATATTTAAAGTGTATAAATATATGTTTTTTGTTTTAACTAGGTACATTTTTAAATCTGTTGAGCGAGAGACAAGCGTTATACATGTCCTGATGAAGGTGGTTCTTCAATAATCCTTTACCACTGAAACGCGTCGACGCCTCTGTTTTTATATTGGGTTATATTTTGGAACAACCTCATGTCTAATGTAACCAATGACTGAATAGACGTATGGTGTTATATATACTTGATTCCATTTTGAAATAACCTTTTGTCTGATGAATTTTAATATTTCACATATGTTCTTTTGTCTCTCATGATGTTTTTTCATGTTCTTAATGTTTTTAATATATGAATTTGTGTAAAATAATTGTCTCTCCTTTTTCTTTGTGTTATTCTTTATTATTGATTTTTTATAAATTTTGATTATGATATATGCATAAGGTTGTGTTGTCGTGCAATATATGGTTGATTTTTGGGTTCAGATGTGTGGTTTCATTGAGTTGAACATATATGTATGTATGATATAATGGACAATTGAGGTTGATTGTGCATTTGAAAGTAGGAAAATGTTGGCGGATGTCCAAGAGAGTTCTGTTCTTTTGTTTATCGATGGGGCAGACCTGAGGTGCAGGCGAAGGTTGTTCCAAGCTTTGGGCGGCAGGTGCCACAAGGAGCATCTCTACCCTCTGTTGCACTCTACATCCTTACCTATCTCTTTACCTATCTCTGTAAATCTATTTCTCTACTTAATGCTTCCTCTTTCTGCCTCTCTGTATCTTTATTTTTGGCTGCCCCAGTTATCTCATTTCCTCATCTATGTCACCCTTCTGCCACTCTCTCAGTATTCCATTCTCATTATTGTCGCTCTGGCCTCCTGGCTCTGCCCTCCCACTTTTACTTATCTGAGTCAGAAGTCACTGTCTAACCGCAAAATTGTACACATGGATAAAGGAGAGGGGGGATATACCCAGGTAAGAGAATTCAGGAAAAAACCTGATGGAATGATGAAAATCCTTGTAGCAGGGCTTTAATTTTCACTATTGCAGTGAGAGTACCAATTGAAAAAGAGTAATTATATTTGATTACAAATATCAGGCAACTAAAGGCACAATTTGAAGTGGTATATGCATAAATCATATTTAAATATTCTACTTTATTACATTAAATATCCAACCAAAAACCCTTAACGTGTCCTATCTAGAGTGAGAGGAAAAGACCAGGCCAGATCCTGAATTCCATGTAAAATGTTGCAAGACAAACTTCATTAAAGTGGAAAAATAAATGGCTTTATAAATGCTTTTTCAAGCTTTGTTTTGGTACTGTTTTGTGAAAGGACAACAGGCAGCTTGAGCCCTCTGCTGTTTATGCATGGCACTTCAAAAATGTTTAATGAACAAGTCACTTACCTTTGGTAACGCTGTATGTAGTAAAGACAGGATCTAGCTGCAGATTCCTTACTTTAGAATCCTCCCCCAGGCGCAAGACTGGATCTGGAAACTTTTTCCACAGCATGTCCGGCCGTCTGAAGGGGGCGCTGCTCGACTCCGTATCAACAGCACTACGCAATGTGACATCAACGGAGTCCATATGGCCCCTCGCCGATTTCAGTTTCTTCTGTGTTTATTTTCTTCACTAACTGTGGAGCCTCATATAGAAACAGCCTATTGAAACAGTGTGCTAAAATAATAGACACCCTTGTGTAAAAACAATCATTGTGTCTAAAAAGAATATAATGCAGTATGTGGATATAATAATGAAAACATAGAGATGAAAGAGGACTCGGTCTTAATAAACATTGAGTTCTTAGTTCAGTATGTGAAGTCTTGTAACTAAAGTATAGAGACCAAGAGGACTCAGTTCGTAGAGCGGGGAGGATGGCAGGGACGTAAGGAACCTGTGGCTAGATCTTGTCTCTACCAGATACAGCATTACTGAAGGTAAGTAACTTGTTCATCTGATAGAGACATCTAGCCGCAGATTCCTTACTTTTGAATGAAATACCAAATCATACCATCCCTGGAGGAGGATCTGCGAACTGAGACCACTAAAATATACCAACTATAACAAAAATGGTCTAGAACCAGAGAAAAAGACTGGACCTCCATAATAATGTAGGTGAGCAATAACATACTGTACAAGTTAAAAAAAACCTGCTGAAGAACCGCAGATAAGGAAAGTCACAAGACATTAAAAAAGCATGGGAATAAAATTATCCATGTAAGCATGACTAATGTGGTAGAAGCCAACCAACAAGATGAATAAAAAAAACTTGCATCCTAAAGGGGATCTGAACCCATGCATGCTCACTGCATAAGCACTATGAAAGGAACCAAAATAAGAAAAGTCATAAAGACATAGAAGTCATGGGAAGAACGTTACCCCTGATAGTAGGACCACTTGCCAGTAACTCTATAAAATAAAGCTATTGTCATACATATAGAGACTCGAACAGCGTGTTTGATACTTGTCAGACACGGAACAGCAGGTGAAGTCATGGAGGAAAACCTCTGCACCATAAGAGTGCTACCCAAGCCAGACCCACACCGAACCAGCAAGGGAGGTTCATCACCCATAGTGAGGGATAAAGAAAGCTTTAAAAAAAGAGTCAAAGCAACATACATAGCATGTAGTCGTAAAGCACATGCTCACTGCAAGGGTAACTTGGCGCTGAAGAACTGAAGTTTAAAGCACCCAACTGAAACGTACCCAAGTTATCGACCTCAGAAAGAAAAAAAGCTGAAAAGATGAAAAGAGTTGTCCTCTAGAAGAGCAATGATCCAGTAAGAAAAGAATAAAAGGCAACTACAAAAACAAAAAAGTAGAAGCTATGAGGCAAGCGCCTAGTCCCCTTATGTGTAGAAATACCCTCAGAGAGAAGAAAAGTTACATCATTAGAGAGAACCACAACTCGAAAAGAGTCAAGAGTATTAAGTAACCTTCCTAAGAGAAGGAATAGAATCCACGGAGAGAGACGTTTCCCTGGAGACCAATAATAACATGACATAATCCCAGAAAAGAAACAATTTTGACCACAGGGCATGTAAGAACCAATCTTGTCTATAAGACAGAACCTGAAGAGCAAAACACACAGTGTTTGAAGAATCTCAAGAAGATAATCTTGTGGCTAACAATGATCATATATACTGATACTCCCATGGAGGTACAAATATCAAAAACACCCAACAAGGGGTACCAAACTTCATGAATGTATGATATCGTAAGCCAGATAAATAACCAGACTCAGAGGGTGAAACTCAGTTCTCCCAAACAAGGGTCCAATAGTGCACAAACTGAGAATCACAGCTTGGCCTATATATATATATATATATATATATATATATATATATATATATATATTATCTACTGGCGGTCGCCAGTAGATAGTTATAGTTAGGACCTATTATCCATAGGAAATCCGCGACATTCTATTTGAAATAACGTTGGCGCCGGTTGACGAATCTTCGCGAAAGTTTCCAACTTGTTGGGGCGCTCCGCTCCGCTCCTACCCTGAAAGTCTCGGGTTGATTCGTCAAGCGGGGGCCGAGAAAAAAGGGGGGTCCCAAAACGCGTTTTCCCCATTCATTTTTCCATAGGAACCTTTAGTCGCAGCTACAGCCCGAACTGCTGAACGGAATTACACCAAATTTGGCAAAGAGGTAGCCCTTGGTTCAGTGTCATGCCTTTTGCTTAAATGGTGTAAATCCGTTCAGTAGTTCCTGAGAAAATCAAAAGTAAAGTCACATATATATCTATGGCCGAGTAGGGTCCGCGTACCCTCAGCGCACCCTGCGCGCACCGTCCCGATCACGAGCTGCATGCTAATTGGCTGTCAGCTGGCTGTCAACATTCCGAATCAGGAAGTGTTGGCAGCCATTTTGTGCCTCGGTAGAACCGAGGCACAAAACAAGTGCGCAAAGCGCAAAAGGGGGCAGGGTAGAAACACCCTGACCCCTAGGTCTGCTCAGGGGGTCCCACAAGGACCCCCTGGGCAGAAAAGCATTTTTTTTTCAAAACCGGCGGGATGCGCGTAGGGTGCGCGGATCCCACTGATTAAAAAAAAACACAAGAAACAAGTGCGCAAAACGCACAAAGGGGGCAGGGTAGAAACACCCTGACCCCTAGGTCTGCTCAGGGGTCCCACAAGGACCCCTGGGCAGAAAAAAGCAGCAAAAAAAAAAAAAAAAAGACCGGCATCGTGCCGAGGCCCCGCCCTCCCTGCAGCAGTCTGCAAACGCGCCTCCTGGCGCGTTTTAAGAAGGGGAAGTAATTCCCTTGAATACTGGGGGTCCCTGGGGCCAACTAGCCCACCAGGAACCTCCGGTATGCGCCAGGGGGCTGCGTTGCAGAGAGGTGTACAGAGGCCACGCCCCTTTTTACACCTCTCTGCAACGCAGCTCTGTGGTGCTTTTTGGAGGTACATGGTGGGCTAGTTGGACTCCAGGGACCCTCAGTATTCAAGGGGACTTAATCCCCCAACTTAAAACGTGCCACGGGGCGCGTATGCACAGTGGTGAAGGGAGGGGGCGGGGCTTCAGGTGACATGTGTGCAAACAGGCCCCGTGGCGCGTTTTAAGATGGGGAATTAAATCCCCTTCAATCCTGAGGGTCCCTGGGGGCCAACTAGCCCAACAGGTACGTCCAGAAAGCGCCACAGAGCTGCATTGCAGAGAGGTGCAAAAGGGGCGTGGCCTCTGAACACCTCTCTGCAACGCAGCTCCCTGGCGCATACTGGAGGTACAGGATGGGCTAGTTGGACCCCAGGGACCCTCATGATTCAAGGGGACTTAATCCCCCAACTTAAAACGCGCCACGGGGCGCGTTTGCACAGATGTCACCTCAGGCCCCGCCCCTCCCTTCACCATTGTGCAAATATTCCTCTAAAATCAGCCGAACTACGAATTCCTATTTACTCACCTGTTATCAGGAGAGACCTCAGTGCTGCATCTTTCAGCCCAGTACTGATCCTGAAAAGTAATTTTAACCGTACTTACCAATAACTTGAATTTCCTTCCATAGGATATCATTGTCTGCTTTTTGTTGAAAAAGTTTCTAAGTGTCGATTTTTGAAACATACAAATATTCCTCTAAAATCAGCCGAACTACGAATTCCGATTTACTCACCTGTTATCAGGAGAGACCTCAGTGCTGCATCTTTCAGCCCAGTACTGATCCTGAAAAGTAATTTTAACCGTACTTACCAGTAACTTATATTTCCTTCCATAGGAATCCATTGTCTGGTTTTCAGCAGTAAAAGTTTCAAAGTGTTGATTTTCACAAACTACAAATATTCCTTAAAAATCGCCTGTATGACTTAAACGCATTCTTTCAACTGTTTACAGGAGATGCACCAGTGCTGGATCCAGGATCCACCACTGAGTAAGAAAAAGTAACGATAACACTACTTACCTGCTAAGTGAATTTCCTCCCATAGGATAACATTGGTGATTCTATGTGAAAAAGTTTCTAAGTGTCAACTTTTAAAATACAATAATATTCCTTAAAAATCACTACTGTAACCAAAACGCTTTTACTCAACTGTTTACAGGAGATGTCCCAGGACTGAATCTAGGATCCAGTCCTGTGGTTAGAAAAGTAATCCATAAAGTAACTAATTGCATTTAGCTAGAAATTCACATTGAGCTCAATGTTGCATTGTGTTTGAAATTGTGTTGCCCATTGCAACAACTGTAACTACTGTACTTAAAAGTCTATTGCCTATTTGCAAAGTATTTAAACTAAAGTAATTCATTCTGAGAAAGTATATTTTGTAATGTAATGTATAATGTAATTACAATGTAATTTAAAAAATAAAATATCTAAAAATAAATAGTTTAAAAAAATGTAGTAAATCAGTATAAAAAAAAAATATATAACAATTAATACATTTAAAAATTGTCATTTACAAAACCTTTGAAATTCACTGAAAAAAACCATAGGTTTCAGACATGTTATAGTTAGGAATTAGCATTTAAAAAACCTTTGAAATTCACTGAAAAAACCATAGGTTTCAGGCTTGTGATAGTTAGGAATTAGCATTTTAAAAACCTTTGAAATTCACTGAAAAAACCATAGGTTTCAGGCCTGTTATAGTTAGGGTTTAGCATTTAAAAAACCTTTGAAATTCACTGAAAAAACCATAGGTTTTAGGGAAAGTTATAGTTAGTTGGACATTTCACTCGTACAAAACCATAGAAATTCCCCGTTATAGTTAGTTCAGCTAACTATAACTCGCGCCCCGCAATGCACTGCTGATGACGTCACATATTACATCACTCATGACATGGTCAGTGACATCACTGATGACATCACTGATGACATCTCAAATGACATCACTGATGACATCATCCATGTGAGAATTTAATGCATCTTCTCACACCCTAATATAACTTTTGATACACCCACTCTAAATTACAGACTGCCATTCTCAAAACCATACACACTCCAATACCAATAAGTACATACCCACTCACTGATTCTTAGGTCTACACACACACATCTACTCACTCACCCGTACAGTCACTCATACTTACAGTCACTCAGTACAGGACTATCATATGCACTCATACACCTATATAAACACTCACACAACGCAACTCATCCATAGAGGTACTCACACACCTAGTCAGTCATGCAAATAGTTAATCACACTCCAATTTACTCACCTATACAGTTATACACACCAGCTCACTTACTCATAAAAATACTAGCACATTCTTACGCTCCTATGCAATCACTGATGCAAGCACACACTCATCCATATAGCCACTCTCACAATCACACACTCTCACTTATAGCCATTTATATACTCCAACACACATATATACTGCCTTTCACATATGTAGTTACTCACACATGTACCACTGAGATATACATTCAATCACTAACACACCCATACACACACTCACCCACCCATACAGTCCATCACAGACGCACTCTTGAAACCATGCACCCAGTGAATCACCCACTCACACATCTATGCACAGAGTCACACACACCCCACACACACAAACACTGAGGCACCCATACAGATACTCAGAGAACCAATCCATAACCCATATAGACACTCATTTAGCTAGTCAGAAACCCATGCAGCTGCTTACACAACAACAGACAGACGGATACAGACATTCACACAGTTTAGTCACTCACCCATGCATCCAGTAAGATACGTTTAATCACTCACTTATAGACTCAGTCACGCACCTACTAAATCATCCATTCAGACGCTTATACACCCACTCATTCTTCAATACGCCTTTCCCTATATATATTAAACATATTTAAACTTTACAGAAACACACAGTCACTGGATGATGTCATCAGTGATGTCATCAGTGATGCCACTGACCATGTCATGAGTGATGTAATATGTGACGTCATCAGCAGTGCATTGCGGGGGCGCGAGTTATAATTAGCTGAACTAACTATAACGGGGGAATTTCACGGGTTTTGTACGAGTGCAATGTCCAACTAACTATAACTTTCCCTAAAACCTATGGTTTTTTCAGTGAATATATATATATATATATATATATATATATATATATATATATATATATATATTTAGAAATGCTGACATAGCATACAAAAAGTACTCCACCTTGAGTACAGACATGAACCATGAAGGTATCATCTCTTGAGTCCTTCTGCAGAGTAAAGCAAACTGCAAGAACTGTATATCGGGTATCAATCAAAAACCAAACACAAATAAACAGCTGAAAAACTGTCTACGACAGAGCTGAAGGAGAAAGGCACGACTTGTGTGCCAAGCAATAATAGTAACCCAGAAAGCCATATATTGTGGAATATAGTGTAAAGAACACAACTGTGCTGGATGATAAATGCACTACTATAATCGTAACTGACCAGAGAAAGGGTCAAGCAAAAATGTGGAAAGAATCTCAAGGTTAGGAAACAACCATAAACTCCTGCAGTAATCAGAAACACCAAACCGGTTTCAAGTTGAAGAATACAGACTGTGATGAATAAACACTTCCTTCTACTCAAGTTAGAAAGAAAGCAGAGCCTTGAAAGGCATGTCTAACTGTCTTTATCACACCATGCAGCTCTAAATCATCACAAAGCTGAATCAGCATGCACACCAAACAAATGTATACCATCACACAGCAGATCTTTCAGGCTATTCTGTACAAGCTCTGAAAACCCAGACTGACGCAGCCAAGCATGTCTGTGCAGTGGAACTGACTGATTCATAGCTCTACCCATGGAATCAGTGGTGTCCATTACACATTTTATGGTGAATTCTGCCTCCTCCCATCCATCACGCACCAACTGTAGCAGTTCACTTCTGGCTTCCTCCAGGAGAGAGGGCAAAAAACTCTCCACTGAGTCTTATAATGCATGGGAAAACCTATAGAGAATACAAGTAGTATTCAAAGACCATAATGCGGCACTAACGGAAGAGAAAATATTCCTCCCATAAGTTTCCAGCCATCTGGACCCAGTGGTTGATGAAATCAGAGGGAGGACATTCGGGTCCGCTGCGACTGAAGCTAGTTGCACAACCAGACCTTTTGTGGAGGGATGTTTCAAGAGACAGTCAGGCTCCCCAGGGGCGGGCCAATGCCTATGGGATATACCCCGGTATACCAGCATTCCCTTTACCGTCCTTGCCCAAGCCCCTAACAATATGGCGTGGCGACACTCATTATAAGGAAGTAAGGGCTCCACTCCCGTCTTACCCTGGTGAAGAACATCGACCAAAGGGTCTTTGGACAATTTCACTGAGGGGAGCTGGCAATGTAAGAGAACAGCTGCCCTCCTAAATACCTCAGCATGAAAGTAACTCACCGCTGTTGCCATACCAGGAGGAGAAAGCAAATCTGGAACTGGGGAGGACTGAAGATAACTAGTCTCATCCAGGTTAGCCAGCCAGTTTGCCTCCAAGGAAGGATGGACAGTATTGTCCAAAGGGTATTGACACTCTATAGTCTCCCCTTCGCCTTTCAAACAGTGCATTCCCGTAGGAGGAACAGAAACATATTGTATGGTGGCTGATGGAGCGTTGTCTAAAGCGGACGGCTCCATTGAAGCTGTGTGGCTAAGTGTCGTCATCGGAAAGAATACTTGGTGCGGTGTCGATTGGCGATGTCAACATCACAGGTTGACTTGACACCAAAGATAAAGACAGAGAAGAGCTGCACACCAGCGCCATCTCGAATCCAATAACAGATTCATAGGGACCGACTGTCACCAAGGGCGAACCCGACGGCGAGGATCCATTAGGGGCACCTCCCACCTCTTTGGGACTAGAAAGCGCGCTAGAGGGGAATTGAGGCCCTCTGTGTTTAGAGTTCATCATCATCAATAAAACTTTATTCGGCCTCATTATGGCCATAAAAGTACATTTACACAAAGAATGACCCAAAACTACAGTACGAGTACATAGTAATAAGAAGAGCAGAGCTACTTTTACATCTACAATTTATTTTAAAAGTTACTTAGCCCTTATATATATTTAGTATATCATGATAAAACCTATAGTATCAGCAAATACCTTGATAAAAATGAATATTATGCAAAATCAATACTAAAAAAGATAATCATACAAGTTTAAAAACATTTCTCCCTTCAGGACTGCAAAACCCAACCCAGTTCTATGGTTGATCAAAGTTTTTTCTTCTGCGTACAGCCTCAACTAAAAAACTTGCTACCCCATAACATATCAGGGGTGATGACAGCATTTGCAGATATATCAGGGTAGGTCTTACTTGTGCAAAATGGCAATTTTTTAAAAGAGGTAAAATATATTTAAACCGTAAATCACTATAAAAACCGCAGAAAAACATAAAGTGCAACAAATCATGATCCGAAAAATCATCACAGGAACAGGGCTTTAGGGTTCCTGACTTAGAGAAACCCTTGGGGACCGAAAGACCCCAATGAATACAATTAAACCTAAATCTGATTAAAAGAAAGCGATGATGCAAATTATTGATAAAAGACCAAAAGGGTTCATCTAAAATCCCAGGGCTTATTATCATATAAAGTCTAATCGTGGGTTTAATAAGTTCACTATTTTCCCTTTCCAGCCTTCTCCTGGTTAAAAATTGACTTTTGATGTCTTTCACCTCTCCAAGGTGCAGTTGTCTAGGGTGATTAAAAATCTCAGGGCACCCTAATTCCATGAACTGTTTTGAGACATAACCTAACTAGGGAATGTCTGCGGCCCTGTCTAGCTTCATCCAATGTTCTAAGATAATTTTATTTAAGCAGGGTATGTGTCTAGACCATATTTTTAGCCACCATATTATGGGGGCCACTGCTTTGCAATCTGTGATGTAACCCTGTCTTAATTCTTCGTGCACCATACGTTGTCATAGGGACGCATTTCTCATTATAACCTTCAATAATGGTAATAAGGGTTTCCTCCCTAGTCTCCTGGCAAAATCCAGTGTTGCTCCTGCTGCTCTAGCTAGGGTATTTTCTTGAGTGTTCGCTGGGCCACCCAAGACCCCTTTTCGTCAAATAGAACACCCAAATATGGAAAGGTTGCAACATTAGTCAAATCTCCGCCTTACATATAAGTGATCGCTTCTCACGCTTTATATTACCAGATGACATTATATGGGATTTTGAAAAATTGATAGAAAGGTTGAGTGCGACCATAAAATCAATAAAAGTATTAACCAAACGTTTCAGCCCTATTGGTGTCCCGGCAAGTAAAACTGCATCATCAGCATATAAAAGGGCAGGGATGGATTTCCTGTATTTGAATCTTGCCTGAGCTGACTGCAGATCATGGCTCTTGTGTGCGACGGGTGTGTCAAATTAACCACGATACAATCACCCCACCTATCATTTTTGTGGCTTGCCCCACCCATCCCACTCTTTTGGTCATGATGACATGAGGGGCTATAAGTCGCCCATATACCAATGATCTGTCCAACCAATGAGTCGCCTTGTGTACCAAGTCTGTTGTTTTCTCCTTAGAGCCCTGCTTGACTGGTAGCACACCCGGAGGACCTGACTCGGGGGTAGATTTAAAACGTCAGTTCACTCTTCCAACTGTAGAGGGAGGTTAGAGGATTTTAAACCCTGTAAATCAGTCCCCTGGTTTGCCCGGGGGTCTGTTAGGTCGGCCACAAATGGTCTTTGCAGGGCTACACCTAGACCATCTCCCTACTCCCTGTTATTTTTTGAGGGTCTCAGACTCCTTTGTGGGCCCATACTACCTAAGGGTTGCTTGTTATGCCCTAGGTCTGACTGTAAACTCCCCCTGTGTACTAGTTGCGGGCCACTACTGACTTGCGGACCATTACTGGTTGAGGGAATTGCAGGTCCAAATCTACCCTGCTGAGTATGCACCGGCCCTTCCTTCATCCCCATAAGCTCTGTCCCCTGGCTACTAGTTATAAGGCAGGAGTGAAGCTCATTAGACTGACAAAGCAAGGCTTCCATCTTTTCCAACGATGACATAATAGGGGCTAGATGTGTCTTTAGCATGTCTTCCATTTTTTGGAAAATTTTAATCAAAATCTGGTTCAGGGCCACATTGTCTAGATCACGGACGACTGGTTACGCCAGCTTTTTTGGAGCCTGCGGGGCTTTTTTCCCCCACCTCTTTTCTTTTTAACTGGGGGTTCCAGCATAAAAGTACCATCCACTTGGCTGCTATCCAACCCCTCTGATGAATCGATAGCAGCTGTTAGGATGAGTGCAATCTCACTTTGTGCATCTGTTGGCTAGGTGCCACTAAGGTATGCTGGGCTCTGTGGAAGATTAATTAATTCCAATGAAAGTCTCCTTTCCGTCAAGGCGATTTCATTAGACAGGACATTTGCCACCCTGGCCAGAAATGTATCAAGAGTCATTACAGCAGCCCCTCCACCTGACCCAAGCATAGTTTGCTTTCTCTTACCCATTGTCTTTCACCAGCCGTACAATGAAGGGCTCCTCAAAACGGCGCACAAAGGGGTCCCTTTCAATAGTAAATCCTCAGTTCACAGATGTTAGAGGGGTGGTCCAGCCCAGCCTCTTCCTGGCTCTGATGGGAGCACACGGGCCCGCCCTTGGCCTGGGCTTAGCGACTCGTCCCGCACTTCGGGAGACCCGGGGCTGAGATATGCACCTCCTGGCGCTGTCACGTCACCCGCGTTTGCGGCGGTGCTCTGGCTGCAATGTTTGATGGGGAATGGAGTCCCCTTCTCATCCCTCTGACCGGCAGGAATACGGTCTGCCGCGCTGGGGGAGACCCGGGGCTGAGATATGCGCCTTCTGGCGCTGTCACGTCACACACGTTGGCAGTGGTGCTCTGGCCGCAATGTTTGATGGGGCATGGAGTCCCCTTCTTGTCCCTCTCACAGGCAGGAAAATGACCTTTTAGAGTCGACAGCGCAACAAACAACACTGTTCGTCATCCCCGCTAGAGCCAGCATTGAAGCTGCCACCTGCGGAGAGCTCGAAACGGGTGGGGTGAAAAAGAGACCACAAAACTTTGTTTCTCGCCCTCAACTTCTTGCTTCCGAGATGCAGCGCCGATCCCTGCCTCGGCCACGAAGTCAGCCCCAGCGCCTCTCAGTGCAGGGCAGAGACAGAGGGTGGGACCAGAGAGGCTGAGAGCACGCAGGTGCCATCTTGGACTGACAGCCCTGGGATTTTTGAATTAAAGTTAGTCACACTAAAGAAACGTGTTTAGAGTTACCTTGTAGCAGACTTAGAGCCTGGTTTGATTTAATCTGTAGGAGGCACAAAGCATGCAGAACAATTCTGCTGTCTCGTGTGGACCTTTACTTAACTAATTTGCACTCCCTGGCCACTTTTATTCAGAAAACGAAAGGAGAGGTCCCCCCCCTAGATGAGGAGCCCTTTGGCCTTCGCTTCTTGCTCGATTGATTCCCAAGCTCCCTCACTGGATGGTACTTTTTTCCAGGTTGCTTCCTCTCTACTTATTCACCTAGTCCTGATGAAGACCTGCTATTGAGGCTCAAACTGCCCCCCCCCACTCCCACCCCCCTTGCTGGGTCAAAACATCAACATATCTTTATGTTATGTTAAATAGATTTTTTGAGTGCACAAATTCCTGGAGGTGTCTTGGCGCTAGTCTGCTAAGAGTGGTCGGGGACAAGCGGGATTAATTCCTGAATAACGAGGTTTTCAGTCCTTTCCTGCAGGCTAGCAAGTTTGAGCATCTTAACTCAGGCATCACTAGTATTTGTGCTGCGGAGGAGTGAAGGTGTCAGCTGGGTTCGTACCAGTTGATGTTTTGTAACGAACGAATTGGGGTCCATTGTCCTGCACTGCCTTGTATGCGATACATAGATCCTTAAATTTGATTGGTTGTCTTACCGGGAGCCAGTGCAGATTCTGGATGGCTTGAGTGGCTGATTTGAACTTAGGGATCCCTGATAACAGTCTTGATGCAGAGTTTTGTAAGATTTGGAGTTTCCGAAGATGTTGTACCTGCATGTTAAGATAAAGACCGTTGCATAGTCTATCTTGGAGAGGATTAGGGCAGTTACCACTGTCTTTTGCGTGTCCTTTGGTATGGAGGGCAGTATTTTCTTTATCATCCTAAGGGTGTAGAAGGAGGCTGAGGTTACAGCATATACCTGTTGGGCAAAGGTAATTTGTTGTCCATGATCACCCCTAGATATTTTGCCTTCTCTACCGGGGAGGGAAGGGTTGCCAGTTCATTAGGCCAGCAAGCCAGTGACCATAACGAGGGCTGATTACCAAACAGGATCACCTCTGTTTTTTCAGAGTTTAGTTTTAGGCAGTTAGTTCTCATCCAGTTTCTAATGGCTCCCATACAGTCCTGGAATCTTCCTGCTATGGTATTGTTATTAGTCATGAAAGAGATGACTATTTGAGTGTCGTCAGCAAGGGAAGTTAGTGCAAAGCGTTAGGATCTGATGAGGTCAGCCAGCGGTGTAACATAAACGCTGAACAACGTTTGGCTCAATGATGAGCCTTGCGGGACCCCACAATGTAGCCTGAAAGGTTGTGAAACAAACTGATCTAAAGCTACCAACTGCTGTCGATCAGAGCAGAAGGATCTAAGCAGGGCAAGGGCAGGCCCTTCTATTCCAATGTATTGAAGGCAGTTGACCAACAATGTGTGGTCAACCGTATCGAAGGCCGCAGATAACTCTAGTAGAAAGAGCGCTGCAGCTCCTCCCTGTTCTAGAGTGGCCCTCACCTCTTCCGTGGTTTTGATTAGCACAGTTTCCGTGCTGTGTTCGCTTCTGAAGCCGAACTGAGTCAGATCCAGTAGCTTGTTGTTCTGTATGAACAGAGCCAGTTCTGTATGAACAGAGCCAGCTGTTGGTTCATGGCTTTTTCTATTATTTTGGCTGGGAGAGGGAGGTGTGAGATAGAGCGATCACTATTTGGGTCGGTCTGATTCGGATGTTTTTTTTTTGAGAGAGAGAGTATCGAAGTTGTCTTCAACTGCTTGGGGAAGTATCCTGATTTAAACATAATGTTGAATATGATTGAGAGATGATTGGCAATGGTGTTAACCGCTATTCTCATTACTTCAGGGGGACAGGGGTTTAACCAGGACTCAGATTTAGCTGAATGAATTTGCTTCATGATCTCTTCTTGGCTAGTAGGAGAGAATTCTGTAAGTGTGGCCTGGGTGACGCATGGGATATCGATATTGTTAGCTACAGTGGCTGTTGCTTTTGTTAGATTATGTTTGTTATATATGACTTCTGCTTTCTCTAAGAAGAAGTTGGTGAGAGAGTTGCAGAAAGCTTGACTTTTGCCGTGGGCAAAGGTTAGTTTAGATGCTACTTGAAAAAGTTCTTTAGTAGAGTTCTTGGTGATGTTGTTTTTTTGAGTATAGTATGGCGACTTTTCTTTGATTGGGAGAGATTTGTAATCATTTAGGCATTGTTTGTATTTTACTTTTTCCACTTGACTGTATTCCTTTCTCTACTTTTTTTTCTTGTCTTTTGCAGCATTGTCTTTGAATTCTGAGGTTGTCTGAGAATCATGGGGCAGTGGGCTTGTTTCTGTGGGGGTGGGAGGTTTTCTCTGGAACCGAGAGCAAGGTCGCTACTTTTAGCCATTTTGAAAAGGTAAGGGTGTCTTGATCTAGGCCAAAACTGTCCGTTGTCTATGTTAGAGCTTCCATATCTGGACTGGAGGCATCTTCTAGTTGGAAGTTGAAGTCTCCTTGAAAAGTGAGATCTTTAGCGTAGACACTTGCTTCCAGTAGGGAGCTAATAGAGGGCGCAAACTTTTTTCTAGGACCTGCGGGGTGATATAATAATAGTTTGTTAAAGGTTTGAGACTTTAAGAGTTCTGTATTAAAAAGGAGAGCCTTGCAATCTGGGGAGGAGGCAGGCTCGGAGATGGCCTTAAGGTTATTATGATGAATAAGGGCTATGCCGGCACCCCTCCACCCGCCCATCCCCACCCCCACGGTTGAAAGGTCTGTCCAGTTTGTGGATAGAGTAATTGGGAGGTAATGCCAGCACCAGATCTAGGCCCAGGTTTCGGTGATGAACGCTATGTCTATCTGGTGGTTGTCAACAAAATCTGAAAATTCTAGTTTGTGTTTTATCAGAGAGCGTGCGTTAAGCAGCACACAGGGAATTTGTTGCTTTGATTTCATAGAACATTTGAGGTTAGTGGGGGCTTGCTAATCCTCTCTGTACTGACCAGCATGTTTAGGACCATTATTTCAGCTCTGCATTCCCAGCACAAGGTACTGGTGGGGACAGGGAAGGCACAGGTATCCGTGCAAAAACAGGCCTTACCTTTGTTGTTGGGGGCGAGCAGCTGATTTCTTAAACTGTGTGTCCTCAGCACCGGATGGGGTGGCAAACCTGGCAGGGGGAGGCAACCCTCTGCACTGATGAGCGCAGACAGGCTTGCCTTTGGTGCGCCGGCAGTGGTTTAGTATTCCTCCATACCAGGGGGCGTGCCTCTGGGCCAGTACTTTCTAGCGAGTGTTAGAGGAAACAGTTGGGCAGCTAAAAGGGCTTGGTGAAACTATTGGGCAACAAAAATCAGAACCAACCCCCCAATGCACTTTTAGGCTCCCCTATGAGGGCAAATCTACTGGTAAATCAAAATAATCACATCAATTGCGAGAAAGGTTAAACAGTAAAAAAAAATACAAATCGGGAATTACCCGTTCCAAGATAGCGCCTGTCGTTGTGGAGCCAGGTACCTCTAGAAAGGTAGCATTGATTTGCTTGCAAGGAAGGAAAAACAGGCGAAGACCGCAGTTTCAGACCTGCCTTAGCAGAGATGCGCAGACGCACTTTGTGGCGGTTTGGCCAACGAAAATCGGAACCAGAGTTCAGCAACCCCGCAATGCATTAATAGGCTCCCCTATGAGGGTAAAGCTACTGGTAAATCAAAATAAGCAAATCAATTGTTAGAAGGGTTAAACAATAAAACAATACAGCCTGGGTGTTATCCCTTTTCTCTTTTTTCAAATTTCACTTATGGGCACTCTTTCTGAGCACTTTCTCATATTTCTGGGAGCAACCAACATATGTAAATAATGTATTTATACGCTTGATGAGCAATACAATTTGAAATTCATACATCTAAGTGTATTTCTTTGTATGTGATGAAAAATGATATTGTTGTGTTTACTCTTTCCTATCCTTAGAAGTAATATTTTCCTCCATCCACTAGCTAGAAGAGGTGGGAGATAAACTGAATTTTGATACGTTAATTTGTTTGGCCTAACGTTTCTTTTTCGGCCTACCTGATCGGACCATTGTGTTTTTGTATCATAAGTCACCCAGGTCCTTTTAGTTTTGTGGGTTACCCCATTGTTATGTAATAAATGTTTGTAAAAGTGGCATTTTTAAAAGGGTAATGATACATTCAACTTTACCAGTAAAGAGTATTTATTATAACCATTCAAGTGATATGAAACATGACAGATCTACTCCTTTCCAATCAGGAATTACAGCTTATAAGTGCAATAAGTAATTCCCAATATTAACCTCGAGAGGGGTAGGCCTCACAGTAGTGAAAAACAAGTTTCGGTGTTGTTCACTACCAAGACATGCAAAACTTAAAAGTACTGTCCTGCCTTTTCATTATACCGCACCCTGCCCTATGGGCTACCTGGGGCCTACCTTAGCGGTGGCTTATATGTGATTAAAGGGGAGTATAAGGTTCGGCAAGGGGGTTTAAATGCTGTGTTGACATGGCAGTGTAATTCCTGAGACATGTTTAAAGTGCTATTTGCGGGCTGGCACAATCAGTGCTGCAGACCCACTACTAGCATTTAATTTACAGGCCCTGGGCACATGTAGTGCACTCTACTAGTGACCTATAGATAAATAAGATATGCCAAATGTGAATAAGTCAATCAAACCATGCTTTAGGGGCGAAGCACATGCACTTTAGCACCGGCTGGCAGTAGTAAAGTGCTCAGAGTCCTAAGGCCAACAAAAAGAATTCCGCAAAATTAGAGGTAAGTAGCCAAAACATTTGAGGGAAGACCACCCTAAGGCTGACAAGTTTAACATTTACTCTGTCTGTTTAGTGCTTCTTGGTTTGGTTCTTTTCGTTGCAGTTGATTGATTTGCTGCTAAAACAATCGGTAACACTTGGATGAGTACTTGCTCATCTTTCCTTCCTTCATTGCATCGCTGCAGAACAATTTTGTAACATTTGATACCTAGGCAGGCTTTCCCCCATTGATCTGTTAGACCCCTTTCAGCAGATTCGTCAGATGTCCTTGGCAACAGTGGTATTTTGACCAAAACCCATACTTATGCTTGCATCTTCTGCACAGTCTGCAAACTCGCTTGTATCAAAATAATTTGTGCAGCATCCTCCTCAATCACAACAGTGATATTGTGATGGAACTGAAACTTTTTGTTAACTCTAACAAGCACCATTTTATTTGACAAGACCTGGGAGTTTGTGAGGCCCCTGGACGATATTTTACCCTGCTCATGTTTATGAAAACGTGAAGGTCTGTACAGGGATTAGCTCAAGTAGAAGGTTTTGAAGATCAGAAGAGAGAGGTTCATGTATTGAATACCAAGAGGATTTGGGCCTCTGTAGAAAAGTTGCAGTGAGTCAGAATCCCATGGCATTTTTAGGTTGAGCCTAACCAGCGTGCATGCGCTGTCTGGAAGACCTGCTGTAGTTGAAAAGGACTTAGCTTCCGCCTGCTACCTTCCCATTGGTTCAGTGCAGTGTCGGTCCTCCTTGCTGCTTCCTAAATGGTTCAAGCAGCGATACCTCACTTCTGTTTTTCGAAGAGGAGCACTGGCCAACTACAGTTACCTTCCTCTTGCATTCTTAATCTCTTTTTTGGGAGTACTCTTTATCCGGTTTCCAGAATGCCACAACTTCAGCTGCAGACGCTCTGTTTTCCGCCCGTCGCAGTCAGTGAAATATAATTTTGTTTTTAGGAACCTATAGCAAACTAAAGTAGCACACAACAGTAAATCTATACCGAAACTTACCAATTGCTTTTGCAAGCTGCCAGCAGTTACTGAAGCAGAGGTAGAAAGCAAAATGCTGCGCCACTTGTGATTTATTTTTTTCTTCAAAGCAGATGCGAAACCACACCTACTAACTAAATTCTACTTTTCTCGCTTCAGTTATTGGCTGTAGTTTGCGAGAGGTTAATAAGGAAATAGCAACTTCAGAATTCGACAGCACGAATAATGCTTTGGTGCTGTGCTGCTCAGCCCACTTTCGTAAAGCAACCGTTCTGGTAACTTCTTTAAAACATAATGTTTATGAACCACGAACTTTGTTACAGTCGATATCTCTTTGCTTGAGTAAGGAATGTGTAATTTACAGTCTGTTAACAGTTGAAGACGACAGGCTCTCGTAGTAGTGAATAAGGAATGTGTATGGAGAGTGGTAGGGTGTGGAGAGGTTAATGTTGTCAGTCACTTAAGTTAATGTTTCGTGTGATTAACACTGGGATGGGAGCATATACATAGCAAAGCGAATGCCTCATTCTGTGCCTTATCTGGGTGATAAACCTAGGACTTGTGCATGAAACATAGAACATATAGTGAATGTTAAAGTTGTAATGTATACTCTTTTGTAAGTGTATAAAGCTATCAGTTAAATTTCCGTTTTAATGCTTGATTCTTCAAGGTGCTAAAACTAGCCACGCCCATCCAGGTTTGCACACTGTTCCTCACCTCATGCACACTAACAATATACATGTGTGTACTTAACAATGACTGCAATGATTATATTATAGACCCTGTTGTCAGCAATTGATAGTCAACAACCAGCTGCTGGCTCGATATCTTCAGACATGCTGTGGTGTTACCACACCATCTAGTGGACAAAGACAAAAACAGCCTCCCTTTGCAACACAGTGAAAAATAATTGTAACAAGTCGAATGAGGAGATGGCAGTTTGTGTGCCTGATGTAGTGAAGTACCCCATCCCGTTTGTATGCATTTATTAATTGAGGTGTTTAATATTGTGCAAAACAATATTTTAGCCACTCCCAACCTTCTTTAGATAATAGCCACTTAGGTGTGAATGACTTATTGACCATAAAATGGAAAGCACTACAAGGCTTCCACTCTAGTCCAAACTTCCAGCACCACCGAGGGGTGACCTGGTGTTGCCATTCCTTTCCAAGTTATCATATAGACAGTGCCTGTACCTCTAACAGTTCATACACTAATAACGCACAGGCATCTCAACACAGTGAATCCCCCCGGACCTTCCTCGTAGTATCTTACCTAATACCCCAAAAGAAAAATCTCTCAATACCTTTTAGTAACACATGGTACAGCTACACAACCCATGCTACTCCATGCCTCCGTCCCACCTCTCCCTCCAGCCTACTCATCTCAGACTTCAGTCTGGACTGGTCACTTAATGCCTCCTCAGTGTCTGTTTCCCGATCACCTGTGCACCCTTCTCCCTTCTTCTTGCCTCTCATTCTGCATTTTAACATTCTCTGTGCCACCTCTCCTCCTTCACTTTTTGCTGTCTCCTGCCCCTTTCAATTCTCTCACCTCTCTGCCTTCTTTTCGTGTCGTCTCCTGCTGCTTTCCATTCTGTCACATCTGATCTGGCTCTTTGCCCCTCTCATCTTGCAGTTTTACCGTAGTCCCATTTAATAATCATCCGAACACTTTCCCCACATGCCACACTGTCTGTCTCCCCCTCCCACCTCTTCCACTATAGCCCCACTTTCTTCCTATCACATCTCTCTTTTCTTCTTTTCCCTCATGCAACTTACCTTCCCCCATCACATCTCTTTCTGATTCTGTCTTTTTTTTCTGATGTTACACATTTCTGCACCTCACCAGGCCCTGGATCGATGGATGGGTCCAGCGGCACAACTAGAGCTGTACTGTGGGAAGTGGGGGGCACTAACACTCCCAGTCTGGTCCGGCTCGAGAGCTGGTGGCAGCCACTACAGTCTTTTTTGGTGCTCTCCTCCCCCATATCCTCCTTCTCCATGAATTGCCTCACTACCACTCTCCAACAGTGCAACTCATCTCTTCATAGCCTCTCTCTGATGTACATTTAATTTTTTATAGTGCTACTCATAGTTCACTCGCACTCTGGGCTGATTAGGACGGCTGTCTGACTTTGGTCCGACCGCCACCCTATCGTAAACGGGACCGCCGGTCAGGCTGTCGACAGTCCCACCAGAGGCATTAGGATGCGAACGCCACCAGTGCTGTCGCAATGCCTATCTTTTGCATTGCAGCAGGTGCTGCTGGATGCAGCACATGCCACGATGCAAAAAGGGGACACTTTACATATCCCTGCACTATGTGGCAGGCACCATGCAGTGCCAGCCACATGGTGCAGGGATATGTAGGGGGGCACCATAGGTGCCCCCCCAAAACCCACAGCTTAGGGACAGTAGGGAAGGAGACCCCCAAAGTACCTTTCCTCCTGCCTTTTCATGGCCGTTTAACTGCCATGAAAAGGCGGGCGGAAAGGGACATCATAATCCCTATGGCGGTGCCAGGTAGTCACCACCACCATTGTAGGGATTGGATTTCCTTCTGATGCACCGGCAGGCTCAAGGAGCCTGTTGGATGCGTGGCAGTTGGTCTTTCCGACCACCAACCATCCACCCGCCATGGTGATCTGCATGGTACATGTTCTTTGCAGCAGGCACATTAACCCTCCGTGCTACTTTACGATGAGCTAGAGTTATCTTGATATTTTCATTTTTGCCTGAAAACTACTTGATGCACAAGGAAGTTTTTTTTTGTTAAATACCCACTCCACTGTAAACCAAAAATTATAAATAAAAAAAAATTCTAATTTATAACATCAGTAGCTTTAACTTTTACAAACGCGAGACCTATTGCATTGCAATGCTTGTTTACTTTTGTTACAGTCAAGTTATTCTCACACTTTCGTGTTGGTATTCAACACGATCACATATGTTTCTCTCGTTCGACGGAGCCCCACAAGAAGTTCTGTTTTCAGACTGTTTAGACAAAGCTTGCTTGTTGCCATTCAGGTTTAAATTTTGCCCAGACTTTCAAAGTACCAGTTCTGATTGTCGAACTCTAAGACTCTCGATTCTGTTGTTATTAGGATCCTGTTTTCTTTTCCTCAGGTCGTACCAACCATATTGTCTCTTCAGAAGATTTTGTTTTCAAAATCGGTTAGCAAGCAGTGCTTAAAGAGTAATCAAGATTTTTGATGTGATCATGGGGATGAACCATGTACAAACAGCACTCATGGCCACCTGGTGGTCATGAACAGTAAAAAATAATAAAATAAATTGTGTTCGCTACCACAACATGCTTAGTACAGTTTTTTAGGTCTCGCCTAGGCAGTGTTTGCTCTGTCTCTTCGAGACATGCTGTTGTCAGGTTAGGACATGAAGCTCAGCCCACATTACGCCCATCTTTTTGATTGGCACTTGTCCCTCTCCTTTGTAAATGGTGGCTTTTCATTTGCCAACAGGCTTATTAGTCCCTCCTTGGTACCGCCTTGCCTCTTCTTGTAACCTCCCATGAGGACACCCCCTGTTACACATGTTGTTACTCGACAGGCTTTAACTACAGCCTCCAAGCACTATTTTCTTAAATAGCGTTGTCGTGCCTGCTGTTGCAAGCAAGACACACTGTCCCGCTGAGGTTTCTTTTTAGATTTATTTAATGCAGTACGCCTGGCAAGAATAATAGCGGCCACATTTTATTTTTGTTATTTGGTGATCGAACCCGGCCGCATGCCTTTCATTTTATGTTTTATTTTCACAATGGTGGCACCGTGCTCCAGCTTTGAACATCTAAAGCTAAAGTGTGGGTGCCGCGATTGCTTCAAAAGTAAACAAACAGAAAAATAATTGCATTTTTTTATGTTTGTGCACTTTTTAAGCAATTGCGGCGCCCGCGCTTTAGCTTAAGATGTTCAAAGCTAAAGGGCGGGTGCCGGGATTGTAACAAAAGTAAATAAATAGAAAAAAAAGTGTGCAGCCACCATTTCTTTTTCTATTTATTTACACAGAGCTACGGAGTTCTTTCACCAGGAGGGATGTGCGTGGAAACCAAGCGCACGTCCACAAGGGAAAGGCTTGCATTGACTGGGTCGCAATACAGTCATATATCGGGCGCTCAGGCACTACTGTTTGCTGTACGTTTCTGCCTGACGAAACATTTCCCCTCCAAAGCCACCCCTTCTCTGTTTGTTTGATCGAAAATCCAGCCAGCATGTGTTTTGTTTTACAGCCTCCTCACCCGACAACTTTGTTTTTCCACTGCTTTGGACCTTGTTTTAATTGTTGCAAGAAATGAGTGAGATAAGTAATTAAACGTTCATCTTTTATGTTTATGTTGATGAGACTGTCTGCCAAGGCAAAGTTAGGATATTAATTGAAATTCGACTACACAGTGTTGTTTTCACAAAAAGGTGTTTGGGAAGAAAACAGACAAGAATCTACATGAGTCCCATTAATTTGGGAGCGTTTCCGTTTGTTCTACAGGTCTTTTTATCTAATAAAGAAGCGGAAGACTAAATTGCAGTTAAAAAGTAGTTCAAGTGGCACTGAATGAAACAGAGGTGATTTACACCCTACGAATGATGTGCCAGCCGTTGGTTTTCGTTGAACACTCTAATTTGAGTACATTAGAGAGAATTTAGAGGCAGAGGGCGCAGAAAGAGTCAGCAGAAGGGTAATGGAAACTTTGGGGCAGATTTACAAGTTCTGGCGCATCCCTGGAAATCAGCAGGGATGCGCCGGAATAGATGCGACACGCAATTCTCTCCTTGCGCCACCACGGATGCGCCGCATTTACAATGCGGCGCACCGTGGCGCAAGGATAGGCCGATGCGTGTTGCATCCTGTGGCGTAAGGGCGGCGCATTGCTGGAGTCGTGTCACAAGCGCGACGCGGCTCCAGCAATGCACAGGGGCCGCCCATACCTAACATGGTGCGTCACTCCTTACGCCTGCTTCAAGCAGGCGTAAGGGTTTGACGCAGCAGCGTCGTAAAAGTGACTCAGTGAAATCTTGTAGATTTCACTGCGTCACTTTTACGAGGCTTTCCTGCGACGGAATGCCCACCCTGCGACGGAACGCCCACATAAAACCTGACGCAGGTTTCATGTGGCGCAGGGCTTTACAACGTGACGCATCTCCCTAGATGCGTCACATTGTAAATAAGGCACAACGTGGCGCATGGTTTACGCCGCCGCTGCGTTACAGAAGTGACGCAACGGCGGCGCAAATGTGTCACAAGGGGCTTGTAAATCTGCCCCTTTAAACTCATGCTGATTTCCGCAACATCGCTTCTAAAAAGAAGTGCAGAGGGATTTTAAAAATCATGCAAAACGGCAAAGAAGTTGGTTACATGATCACTCTTGAAATCTGTGGGGACCTCCAGGGTACATGTATGACACACAGAATCACCAAGAAAGCCTTTATTCCTCTCGGGTTTGTTACAGCGAGGACAGGTAAACTAGATAATACTTATTGCTCCCGTTTAAAGCACTATGTAACCGAAGTAACTGAGGGAACATGCAGTGTATAAAAGCACATTTAATTCCTGACGCAAATGGTGATAAAGGCAATTAACTTATTGTCCCAGTGTCGCGCTTTTCACCAATCAATTCAGTAACCGGGGTAGGTTTTGTAGTGTGAAAAGAGAGAGACTGCACGTGGTCGCCCATAAACAACACAGATTGGGGCAGGCTTGGGAGGAGGGGGCTGAACAGCAAGGACACCATGGAAAAGTGGGGGCAGCATGGAAAAGTGAGATCAGCGTGGATAAAGGGATGGCCAGCGTGCTTGAAGAGGGGGCTAGCATGAATGAAGAGCGTTAGGAGGGGGGCGAATATGTAGATGGAAGTTGATTGGCGATCATATGGAGGAAGGGATAAATGGAGGTACAAAGAGCAAGGGGGTGGTCTGTGAGTTAGGCAGTTGTGGAGACCGCAATTATAACCTAAGTATAACATAACATATGAGAATATTTGTTTCTGCAGTTTTGTGATATATAAGCCATGTTGCTGTTATGCATGTCATTTTTAATTTTTCCTCATCTGAAACTGGTGGCTTCTAAAAATGTAGATATGTACCTCATGTGTTTCCTTCTTAGCTATGAGCTTCTGGCTCTAAGGTAATAAGTTAGTCTGGTCCCCTGAAATGTAAAACGTAACAGAAAGTTACTATTTTAGAGAACTAAAGTAGGTGAAGAAGCTGCTCTTAGCTCTAGGAGCTGTAGTGATGACTGTCCTAGAGATTCAAACACAGTCGGACCTTCCCATCTTTCCTTTCTGGAGTCGAATGAGCCCATCTTGCTTCAATGATTTTCTGATCTTCCTCTACAAAATTTAGATTTATGGTGATCTTTTAGTTCTGAGTTTGATAATGAGTTCCAGCAGTGATGCACTCCTGCCATGGAAGAATCATATTGAAGTTGAAAACGGTCATATGGTACCTTTTTCAAACTGTGACTTTCATGAGACGAAGTACTCCGAAGATTCATTGTTAAGTTAATAATGTTTGGAAATACAGCGTTCCTGTGGAAGGTTTGCATGCCTTGTTTTGTGCAATCATACTATGTTGCAAAGTGGACAAAGGTGGGCTTGCGAGAGCAGGAATCGCAAAAGAGTTGTTTCATTTTCCTATGGCGCCCCAAAGTTGGATGACTTTGTTTGTAGCTTCCATCAAAAACACAGAACTATTTGTGCAGCTGCTGGCGGTTTAGTTAGGCAGCAATATTACCCGCATAACCGAGAGACAGGTAGACAGAAATTGTGTAGTTATTGTGCATAGGGATATTAAATAAACATTGACTGAATATCAGTTGATGTCTTGTATGGATAGTCATGGGTTACTTTGTGTCTGGTTGACAGTGCTTTATTTCAAGTGTAATTCTCTGCATAAATATATGAGAACCTTCACACACATTTAAAGCTATTTGATTCTATCATATTTGCATTCTCAAGGAAACTGCACTGTTTATACTTGTCATATAGGCTTTCTAAATACGAGAGAAACTTGAATATACATTGCCGATTGAGGGGAAAATGAATGAACAGAATACCATAAACAGTAATAAGAAGTCTGAACATACTTCCTAGGTATCGTTACTACTTAAGACTTGGCTCTTTAGGCAGAGTTAGTAGGAGCACAGGGCCTTACTGTTTCTGACTCTATTTCTGACCATGATATGAGGCTACTGCTTAGCGCGGGGACACTCCTTGGGAGTAACCAGGCGCTCTACAAATTCGAAATAAATAAAAGTATCAATAAAAGAAACATTAACACATTTAACCACAATAAAATAAGTGGAAAATAACCAGGTTTAAGTGTATACTGACAATGTGCAGACACAGCACAATCAGCGTGGGAATATCAGGAAATTCTGCATAGTTGGAACCCCCTACAAAAAATGCTCACATTTTTTCCACATTGTTACCTTCCTTAGGTTATGTGATATATCAATTTTAAGTCTTGGAATATAATTCTGGAGGATACCAAAATCTCTTGCATGCAATCCAAGGCCAGCCAGGCATAATCTCCTGTTAAATTAATTCATTCTTTTTTTGGCTTCTGACGTTGTCCTACAAGGGACACAGTTGAATGAGGAGATAAAGGCAATTATAAAGGTAACTATTCTGTCAAGAAAAACAGTTCTTATCACTGTTAGGCCACTTTCTTCTCCCTCACCCAGTCCTTCACAAGATAAAAGCGAAACAATGTTGGAAGCAGTCCTTCCTAAATATAGTTAAGCGCAATCAACTCCAAGTGTAAACACCTGTACAGGTAGCCACCAGAACACTACCACGTGGGTGTGTGTAAACTTTGTAGACCTTTAGATGCTTCTGCATGTTAGGTGAGAGGTATATTTGTACAAAAGTAACATAGGAGACACGTCTAATCCCTAAAATGTTAATTTGTGATCCTGGGTAACTTGGTTCTAATCACAGTTTCTGCACTAAACAAAAGATAATCTCCTCTTTCTAATGTTATACCCATGCTTAATGTAAATATGTACCATCACAAAAAACGCAATAGTTTGGGTTTTCTTGGATTCTCCTAATTTAATTATTCCCGCCACCCCGCCCTTCGTATCCTGGTTTGATTAAAGGGACTACACATGCCATAAAATCTGTTCACAGTTCCTGGTATTTGACAATCTCTTGCTAGATTAAAAATGTGCTCTGTGCACCGCTCAGCTGTTCTTTAGACTGAAGTTTGCACTATGTAAAGATACTTTTTAAAAGAGTTTTGATATTGGTCATAAGTAATGGGGAAATGCCTTTTTGGATCAGTGCAGAACACCACCCCACTTTGCCATCCTTTTGCAGTTGTCGTCTGTCATCAGACAAGAGAAGTACTTTCCTGTTTCCATAATCCATTGTTCGTGATCTCAAACTTCAAGCCTGCAGACACTTTAATTTCTGGCATGCATGCAGAAATGAACAATCAAATATTTTTCCAAGATGCTTCTATTTTCCTTTATAAACCTTTTTTTTTTATTATATTGAGGGCTTTTACACAAATGTCACAAGCAGGAATAGCCTGCTACCTGGTTTAGTCATGTTTTCTGTGAGGCAGTAGGTTTTTTAATGATTCTGGCTATCCATGACAAGCCATCCATGATATCTAACATAGAGCACTAATCTGCAGGAGTGTTCAAAGGACCATCTTCGACAGCAGACTGTTAAACATCCTTGTTATGATGACCTTTGCAGATTCCAGCTCAGGAGTTTAAGGTTAAAGCTCCTTTGTTCCTGAGATAATCTCCACAACTAGTGGCAAACCACACCAGGCTTGGCAGCAAAGCAAGGTGGAAGGTGCTGATAATTGAATCAATACAAAAATGTTCAGATGTCTGCTTTCTGAAGCTGGAAGTTACCCAGGCCTAGTTCAAGAGGTCTGATAAGCAACACTCATTAATATTGGAGGCAGACTTGTTGATGTGGACCTTGGTAGATGAGCTCCACATGAAAATCACAGGAATGGCCGAAAAAGCTCCGGATTAGATAGCATAACTGGCCGAAATGGTGGATAGTCTGGTGGGGTAGAAGGGGAAATTGGTTGTTCCCCTCTCCTTACCGAGTGCAGCTTCCAGTGACCAAGAAAACCTGTAAATACCAACGGGGACAGAGAAAGTTAGTGTTTAAAGGGTGAGGGGATTCCTGTCAATTTGACTGCTAAAAAATATAGAAGTGAAATGTGTGTGAAAGCAAATCTCATACAAGCTAGAATATTGAAATAATGTAAAAATAACAGTATCAAAGATTGATAAAAAAATGTTGTAGACATTAACAGTGGTTATGTTTTGTCTTCCAAAACAATAAATAAAGATGATAAAAAAAATTGGGGGCCGGTACAGTTGAGGAATAGGAGAAAACCTCATATGTTCCCATCCATGGTGTTGTTGCAGGTAGGCAATCCGACTTTCTTCATCATTGTCACCTTGGCATGTTTTCGACATACAAAGGCTATGAGTCCTTAGGTTATACTGCAAGTTATATATTCTTGCCTGGGCATTTTAAAAAACTATTTTCTATTAGCTCTATTGTTTCATCACTTTTGTTTTGCAGAAACAACAGATCACATGTCTGAAGAGTTTTGACAATTTCAAAGTCCATACTGCCACCACTGCTGTGTTCTGTTTACCAGAATTTTTAAGATGACCAGAATGATATGAAGGTTAAGATAACAACACAGGACCTCAGCACAGTATCTGTGACCAATACTTTTACATTTCACCCTATGTGTTATTTTTTATTACCACCTCTTAACATTCTCAGCTTTTTTTAAGATTTACATGTGGATCATACCTACAATTTGTATAACAGAATCTTTCCTAGAGGACAGTTGATAAAGTAATGCCTAAACATAAAAACTCAGCACTGTTATCTAGCAGGTGTGGCACAGAAAACATGATCTTTTACTTAATTAAATACTGTTTTTTCCAAAATGTTTTAAAGATATTTTCCTTTCTGTAATATGGATAATAAATAAAGTTTGTATATTCAACTCCTTTCTTAATTTTTTATGAACCTTGCAAAAATGTGTCCTTCACATCTTAGTACTCTCTTGATTGTAAGAAATATTAAGGGTGTATTTAGCTGTATGTGGCTTGGTTTGACTTTAGAACATGAAGTTATCAGGTACCGGGGGTGTGGCTACGGCGCCAACCGTAATGGCCGCACACTAGCGGAGCTCCCTGCCGAGACTGCAGTTTTGGCCCTAGAAATCTGATCCAAAGATCCGTACTGGCCTGGGACATTCAAGGAATGGAAGGGGCGACCAGCAGTAGTAGCGGAGAAAGAGTGTGAAGGCTACCCCTGCTCCCGATCGGCACGGGATAGCTGAGACCGCAGAGGCCTGGCTGCATACAGCGGAGGCCTGAGACAAAATATCTGACGTGAGGCCTCTTACGCAACCGGCGAGTCAACGTACTACAGGGAGGCGTCGGGAGGATCGTGCCCGGCTGCGGATCCCGGGGGACCTGGTGGACTGGAGTCATCAAGGAGGGCGTTGAGGCCAGAGGTGAGGAGCTGCGTGGCAGAGCACATCTGAGCAGATGCCCTACCCAGCGGTAAAGTGAAAAGCGGGCAGAAGGGAAACCGAGGACATCAAGGCTGAAGAGAGGGGCTGCGCAATGTGCCCCTCGCGAATGGCTCCCTTCCCCCATAAGGTGGAGAACAGCGGGCGAGAGACAGAGGCAACAAAGGGTCCTCCCCTGAAGAGCTGAAAACTGCATGTACGAAGCCCAGAAGCAACGACAGTGACCGCGTAAATGGCGGAGCATTCCCCCCCGCGGAGAACTGAGGCGGGAGCGTCTCATGGGCGGTAATAGTGAGGCCAGAATGGAGAAAGCTGCAGCCTGGGGGACACAGCCTGACTGGAGGGCAGGACCCAGGTGCCGGACAGGGGGGCATACATAATCACAGGCAAGACGCTAAGGAAGGCAGACGGTGTTGATGAACACCAGGGACAGAGTTGCACTCCAGTCTGTGAAGAGAAACAGGCGGGACCGGGTCAGACTGGGCAGTAAGCATACTCCTGAAAGAGGATAGCTGCACAGGCAGGAGGAGAAGCCCTAGAGACCCTGGTCAGTCTGGCCTGCTAAACCCAGTAAATCCCAGACAAAAGAGCCACACGGGAGAGGGTGGTAGTCGGAAGACCCTGGAAGAACGAGTGAGAAGGAGCCAGGGGGCCAGACGTGGCTAGAGTAGTGTACAAACTGCCAAGTGAAGCATAGGTGGGTGTCCCCTAGGAGAGAGACAAGAAAGTGGCTGAGAACAGCAGGGGATTACGATAAGAGAGCTGAGTGGTGAGCAAATCCAGCTGGAACCCGGAGGCAGACATGGGCAAACCCAAACACGTTCCGGCTCAAACTAATAAAATGGATAATTATGCAGTGGTCAGAACACCGGCTGGGGAAGCAGGAGACCAGTCGGACCACGAAGTGCGGGGGAACCCGCGCTTGGAGCCTTAATGGCGGAACTAGCTGATTTGAAGGGTACGTTGGAGCCTAAATTAGATGCTGTAACAACAGATGTCAATCTCCTCAGGGCGGACTTTCACAAGATCTCGGATATGGTCTCAACAGCTGAGGCCAATATAACACAACTACAATCATGGACAAAGAGCTTGGAAGAACGAGTAGATCACCTAACTAAACAACAGGCAGCTATGGCAGCGAAGCTGGAGGATCAGGAGGGGAGGGCCCGCAGGAACAATATCTGAGTGGTGGGGGTGCCAGAGGGGACAGAGGGGCCGAGTGTCGACCTTTTCCTGGAGGATCTAGTCCTGAAACATTTGAGACCCAAACGCCTGTTTAATGTCTTCGCAGTTGAGAGGGCCCATAGGGCGCCGATCCCTATGCCAAGACCAGGAGCACCCCCATGCACAATCATAGCCTGGGTCCTAAACTACAGGGATAGAAACGCTATCCTGCAAGTTGCGCACTCACATGGAGACTTGAAATATGAAAACGCATTAATCCGGTTCTTTCCAGACTTCACACTACAAGTTCAACGCCAACGTGGGTTGTTTGAGGCAGTAAAGAGGAAGCTCCGAGCCAAAGACCTTAAATACATGATGTTGTTCCCTGCCAGGCTCCGGGTTGTGGCAGAGGGGAAAACATGGCACTTCAACACACCAGAAGAAACGTGGCAATGGCTGGAGGGATGGCGAACAGTGAGGCGACATTCACCCAGAGAGACGAAAAATGGGAAGATACCTGGGGGCCATGATACGCCAAGTCAATCAGAGGAGAGTAGCAACGAGACAGTGGATGTATACGATGAGAGGCAGCACCCGCCAGAAAAGGAGAAAAGGAGCACTGAAGGCGAACAGTTTGCAGAACACTGAGTTGAGACACAAGAGATATCCTTTTGTCTGATGTTTGTTTTGGGAGGGGAGGGATTGGAGGGAATAAAGGGGAAAAGCTCAAGCAGAAATTCCCAGGCCAGGACTAAAATGACTTTACTGCAGTCGTAGGCAAAAGGAGCTGCACAAGGACACACAGCTCGGACTTAGCCCACCCTGAAATAAGTGGATGTTAGTTTGTGGGTGACAGGCACTCTGCAAGTTGGGGGGGTGGGTAGTTTTACACCCACTAGGCAGTGTAGCAGGGAGGGGGAGTTAAGGGAGGGGGTAAGGGTTTTACAGGTTGTTTTATCTGTTTCTGAAAGGTCTGCTTTAAAGACAACACGGATACAGCACAGGAATAAATGGGTGGAACACACAATAGGGAGAAAGGGACTACATACCCAGCAATCAGCCAGATAAGGTGAACAGGTGATCCATCAGAATAAGTATTTTGAGGGCGATGCAGGAAACTGGGGATAGGCTAGCCCGACATTGGCCAAGTATCCAAGGGGGAGGGGGATTGAGAGTCATGTCCTGGAACGTGAATGGGTTGGGAAGTAAGATAAAGCATACAGTAGTCTTACAAAGCATCAAAGATACACCCCAGATGTGGTCCTCCTACAGGAAACTCACTTGAGAGGGAACTACTGTAAAGCATTGGATCGTTATGGATATGCTAGGCGAGTACATGCAGGTTATACATCAGACTTGAGGGGGTGGGTGTTTTAGTGAAGGTCTCCACCCCGTTGGTATTAGGGCAGACATGGCATGACCGAATGGGCAGATACGCTGCAATTTCGGGAATGTGGGAGGGAGTAACAGTGAACTTCTGCTTGGTGTATGTCCCCCCTCAACTACATGGGGAGACACGACCGCACTTGGCACTCTAATGCTGGAACTGCCGAGGGGACTACTAGTACTGGGAGGAGATTTTAATGCGGCCTTGGACCCAGCAAAGGATAGAATAACATGTAACAGGGTGGGGCCGGGAAGGGAAACTCTGTAGGGTATTCTAGAAGCAATGGGACTGACGGATATATGGCGTGAAAATAACCCCACACAGCAACAGTATACATATTATTCTGCCTCCCACGGTAGCTATGCTAGGTTGGATTACATATTTACGCTGCAAACTCACATGGGTCTCTTTTGTTCAGAGACCCACCACGCGAGAGGGATCTCAGACCACTTGCCGTTGGAGGTACAGTTAAGGGGGCCCAAACGGGATGACAAGCTTCCTCCGAGACTAGATGCATGGGAGTTCAAAGACAAAGACTTTAGGCAGAAGGTACGGGAGCAGTCGGAGCTATACTTTAAGGAAAACGAAGGATCAGTTCCATCGGCAGTCATACTGTGGGAGGCATATAAGACAGTCATACGAGGACAGGTGCAGGGATTGATAGGAGGGAAAAGAAAAGAAAGGCAGATACAGTATGTAGAACTTGAGAAAGAAATTGCAGAACTAGAAACTAAGGTACTGGCTGAGGGTGCGAAAGGGGCTGCAACCGCCCACCGGGTTCGGGTTAAGCAGAAAGAGCTGAGAGATCTAGCAGAGAATAGTGCGAGGGCCCAAGCACTGACAATACAGAGGAAACTCTATGATGTAGGGGACAAGGGCAGTAAGATGTTGGCATGGCTTGAACGCAGGAATCGTGGTAGGAACTGGGTGCAGGAAATAAAAGCGCTTGATGGGACACTCTATAGGACGGGGAGGGAAATTACAGAAGCCTTTGCAAATTACTGCGAACAGTTATACACCCCGGTCTTGACACGTACCGCAGAGGACTGTGTAGAGCTCTTGCAGGATATATTGCTCTCAGAACTATCTGAGGAGGACAAACAGATGTTGGAGCAGGACTTAGGCTCAGAGGAGGAGATAGTTAAGGCTATCCAGGATCTGCACTTGGGTGAAGCCCCAGGCCCAAATGGCCTGCCAATTGAGCTCTATAAAGGAGTGGCCAGTATAGTGGTGAAACATATGGTCTGCATGTTTTTAGGCAGCAAAAGATAAAGGATGCTTGCCAGAAGATCATTGTACTGCTCTAATAAAAACTATTCCTAAACAAGGGAAACCACCAGAGCAATGTGGCTCTTATATGCCCATATTCCTTCTCAACCTAGAGGTTAAGATATTGGCGAAGGTTCTGGCTTCCCGGTTGTCCACAGTGATATTCTCAGTGGTGCATCCAGACCAGTCAGGCTTTATACCACAGAGAAGCACTAGATTAAACCTTACACGCCTGTACGGGGTTCTAGATATGACTCAAAACAAACCAGGGAAAGAGGCCATCCTGATCTCGATAGATGCCCGAGTGGCATTCGATAGTATTGAATGGCCATATCTCTTTGCTGTGCTTGAGAAATTGGGATTTGGGCATGGCTTTAGCAGGTGAGTCAGGCTATTGTATAGAGAACCGAAAGCGAGAGTACGGGTAAACGGGATGGTATCCAGACCATTCACACTGGGAAGGGGGACACTACAGGGGTGCCCGCTATCCCTGATGCTCTTCGCGCTGGCGTTGGAACCGCTGGCAGCATGGGTAAGGGGGGTTACATGGTGAGAGGTATTGGAGGCTACGTGAAGTGGGAATAGCGAATCTCGCTATATGCGGATGATATCCTTCTCTTCACCACAAGA
The DNA here is from genome assembly GCA_963921515.1 of Calotriton arnoldi. Taxonomy (NCBI): domain Eukaryota; kingdom Metazoa; phylum Chordata; class Amphibia; order Caudata; family Salamandridae; genus Calotriton; species Calotriton arnoldi. The sequence goes on along the minus strand of CAWUFW010024651.1, from coordinate 10,497 downwards.
CCATACAGTACAGTGGCCAGGTTGCTCCACACTTTTTGTCTTTTTGGTAGTTACTCCAGCTATCAGATCAACTGGGATAAGTCCCTGTTACTCCCTTTGACCGGAGATACCCCACCAAGACTGGCCTGAGATACGCCCCTGTTAGTACGAACAAGTTTTAAGTATCTGGGGATACAGATTACCAGAGATCTGAGTGACTTCCTAAGAGATAATCTCTCTCCATTGATTGTGAGGTTCGGGATGGACGTGGCACACTGGAGGGGCCTCCCACTATCCTTAATGGGTAGGGCGGCCCTCTTCAAAATGATGGCCCTACCCTGATTTCTCTATATTCTACAAAACGCCCCATGCGGGTCCCTCCGGACCTCTTTCGGAAGATAGATGGGGGGTTGCGGGCCTTCTCTGGAATGGAGGCAGCTCCAGAATAGCCCTTTCAAAGCTGCAGAGGGGAGTTTATGAAGGTGGGCTGGCAGTCCCTGATATTAAGATGTATTACTGGGCAGCACAGTTGAGCAAAGTGAATGTGTGGGTGTATGCCGACAGGGAGACTGACAGGCGATAGGAGATAAAGGATATCTGGTGGTACTATACCAAAAAAAGGGTGTGAAACAACTCCCACTACACACTCGAACAGTTACCCAGGTGTGGTACGAGGTAAACAGGTATTTGAAGTGCGCAAATACTCTGACCGAAAAAAAAGCCCCTATGGGACAGCTACTTGTTAAGGGAAGTGGGTAGACTGGAAGGTTTTCATAAATGGAGGATATTAGGAATAGAATCACTTGGGGATGTGTGGAGGGGCCGAGCACTGATTACATTTCAAAAGATGCAAGATGAATATAGTATGGCGAACTCAGAAAGACTCCATTATCTGTAATTGGAACATGGGCTATGGACGCACATCCGCAAGGGGGATAGCATACCAGAATACACGCCGATGGAGGATAGACTCCTACTGGACCCATGGTGTCCAAAGCAGTCTCTCTGACATATAAGAAAATAATCAATAATTCACCAGACCCGCTAGTCCAACTGCGAGAGACATGGGAAACGGAAGTAGGAATCCTAGAAGATGACGACTGGGCAGAGGCATTGCAGGGACCGATGGAGGTGGTCATAAGAGCACGCTTCAGGTTAGTGCAACTAAGACACTTGCACAGGTCTTATCTCTCCAGCTCACTCTTATATAGGCTGGGACGAGGGGAAACAGACAAGTGTAGAAGGGGATGTGGGGAGGTGGGATAGTTCTTTCACATTCTATGGGAATGCCCAAATATTCGGAATTATTGGATGGAAGTAACCAAAGTTATGTCGGAAGTAGTAGATAGGGTAGTCCCGCTAGAACCGAGATGGTTGATATTATGTGTATCGGGAGAGGAACCGTGGCCCAAATATCAGAGACTGTGGCTTCTGACGGTGGCAGCAGTGGCCAAACGGAATATGGCTAGGGAATGGGGCACGATTCTCCCGCCAAGGTTGGAGGCATGGGAACAAGATCTAGATTGGTGCAGCCAGGCGGAGAAGGTTATCTATCAGAGTAGGGGCTGCCCAGGGAAATGGACAAAAATTTGGGGTGGGTGGGAAGTATACAGGGGACACAGTGGGGACTCCTCTGTTCCCTCAGTTTGAAGCGAGAAACAGAGGGGTAGACTAGGCAGAAAACGAAGGGCGATTCGAGATACCAGTGATCTTTTGTTCCATTGTTTATAGGGGGGGAGATAAAAGGGGGATGTAAAGCCTGTGTTTAAATGATTGAAGACATGAGTGTATTGTATCCAAGCAAATGTTTGGATAAACAGAATTTAAAAAAAATAATGTTATTAGGTACCGTTCTATTACTTCAATCTTACCTTATTGACTATTCTTGTCCTTTGTAAGAAAAGATAACAATAATTTCATAAAAATACAATGTACAATTGTCAAGCAAGTAAAATTCAGTTCTATTTTGCTCTATTTTACTGTGGTATGTTAATCGATCTACACAATAATATGTACAGCACCCAGTTGGAGAATTCAAAACCCTTTTTTTAAAAGGCTAAAATGTTCAATATAGTACTAATACTGGTAGTGTGAGAGACTGAGTGCAGGTACATAGATTCTTCTCTTCCATAAGCTCCTACGCTACAATGTGCTGCACTCGTGCCCACCCACAACAGCCGTGTACCAAGTACCATGGATTCTCGAAGGCAGCAGCAACAGCAGTAGCTAACGTCGCTTGCCCTGTGATACGAGAACTCCAGAGTGCATTGCTCAGATGGCTTGTGTAAATTGGCCTGCTAATTTTGCAGTACTGCACTTAAATTCTCTGTCTGTGGGTTATCTGTAACCCACTAGCTCGAATGGCACCCTTTCTTTGCACTGTGCCCTCCCTCCCAGAGTGGTCGTGCGAGAGCTGGGTGCATCAGGGTTGGTGAGTGGAGTGTCGTCGGCGCTGGTATTAGTTGAGTCTGCAATGGCAGAGAGGACAAAGCTATAAAGGACTGCCACTAAGTGAAGATAGCAATAGAATTGGGTGAAATCCAGTGTTTTGGTGCTGGTGGCAGTGTGAGCAGAGCATTAAGGGAGGAGGTAAGATAGTATTGATTTAGTTACATTGTTTGGTGCCTAGCATTGCTGCAATATTTGATTACTTTGGCCACAAGTTTTATAAACTCTGTAAGAGCCTCCACAGTTTAAGTGCCCATTGGAGTAGTTTGACCTGCCTTGAGTTTGTAACCGGGCCTACCAAGGAGGTCAATAAGCCCGTCAATAACGCAGATTATGAGGCACCCCTAAGAGAAAGGGAAGACGTGTTAGGTCAAGGCAAATTAAAAATGCTGAGCAGTAGGCTCAGACTAAGGCCAAGGTCAAATCCAAATTTGGACTAAAAGGAAAATGGATATAAAGTTGGCAGAGGAGCCCAGGTAGAAGATTGGTAGAACAGTCTTGAAAAGGCAGCAGTTAAATCCAGTGTGCAGCGTTGTGTTTGAGCTTATTCCTGTAGCCCCTAAATGTTTATTAAGCTTAAAGCTTCCAGCTCTCCATTTTTACAGATAAATAAAGAGAGAAAACAACATGTTTCCTGTCTACATTTATTTTTAAAAGTGGAAAAATGCAGAAACTGGTGCTTCTCGTGGGTGACACTCCATGCTGTCTTTCGTGATTTCCAGGGCAACAGCTGAGCAGATAGACAGGATGGGAAATTAAAAAACAGGTTCAGATTTCCCTAAATACAGGATATTTGAACATTTTAACATATATTTGTAGTATAAAGCCAATATTTACCTGTTGGTGTAATGTTTTGCTACTTTTGGCTGCTTAATCCCTTCGCTGTTAGGCCTACACCCCCCCACCCCCACCAGCCCCCCCCCCCCCTCACCCCCCGCGCTAAGCCTTTTTTGGGGCTATTTGGGGTAGTTCGCGCTTAGGCCCCTGTAATATTTCGTCCACAAAAGGTATCCATGTCAAATTTGTCCCCTTTTTTTCCAACAGCCTGAGGATTCTAAAGGTACCCAGGGTTTGTGGATTCCCCCGGAGGGGACCCAGAAATTAGCCAAAATACACTTAATTTTTTTTTTTTTAAATGGGAAAAAAGTGCTGCAGAAGAAAGCATCTGTTTTTCCCCCCTGCAAATGGTATCAACAAAGGGTTTGTGGTGCTGAAATCACCATCTTCTCAGCTTTCAGGGACAGGGAGACTTTTTTCAAAAAACTAAGGGGCCTATTAGCAATAACCGGCGATAATTATCGCTAAGCGCAGTTAGCGCTAGGATAATTATCGCCGGCTATCGCAGGTTACTATCGCGGAGATAGCGTGCTATCAGCAACGCTTATCTCCAAAGCGATAGAAACCCTGGAGAACAGTGTGAATATCGCTTGAAAACAAGCGATATTCGCACTGTGACCAGTGTTAGCTTGGTAATAGGGCGAGGGGGATTTAGCCATGTAATCCACCTCCCATTGGATTACATGGCTATGTCAGGTTTGGACCAGGCGTTAACAAACAAGCGCTAAACGTGTTTAGCGCTGGTTCGTTAATCACCTCCCCTGCCTCACTAATAGGCGATAGTGACCTTAGCGACTGTTTCCAGTCGCTTTTAGGTTGGGAACGCCTACTTTGCATGCCATTGGCGATAAATATCGCTGGCATGCAAAGCGGCACCCAACCCGGTCGCTATCGCCTAAAAGCTGTCGCTAAAGGCAGTTAGCGACAGCTTGCTAATAGGGCGATTGAATTATCGCCGCTTTAGCGGGAAAACGTCCCGCTAAAGCGGCGATAATCACGTTGCTAATATGCCCCTAAACTTTTCTACACAGTGTTGGCATTTTACTGGGACATAGCCTATTTTTCCTATTTTTTGCCTTTCAACCTCCTTCCAGATAGTGGTAGAAATGGGTATGAAAGCAATAATGGATCCCAGAAAGCTATACATTTCTGAAAAGTAGACAACATTCTGAATTCAGCAAGTTGTCATTCGTGCAGATCCTTGAAGGTTTTTTTTTATAGAAACAAACTGTTGAAAATAGAAAATATTGAAATTGAGTTGAAAAAAACAGCCATTTGTGGCAACATTTTCACCTGTAGCTTCTTTGAAGTATGACAATTTTTTTAAAGCAATATACCATTACATGCGCTGGTACCTTCTGGTTGTGGGGATATATAGGACTTGTAAGTTCACCAAAAACCCGAGGAACCCAGAGCCAATAACTGAGCTGCGCCTTGCAATTTTTCATTGTGTACCAGGTATATAGCAATTCATTTGGTAAAATATAAAGAGTGAAACATAGGTACCAAGGAAACCTATATATTTCTAAAATGGGAACAAAATATAGAGTTTACAAGCAGCAGTTATTTGCAAATCTCCAAAATTGTGTGTACCCATACAAGCATGTGAATTAGAGGCCATTTTCCAAAATGACTTTTCTTTACAAATTGTCTTACAATTTGGAAGGCAGAAATGCAAAGAAAGTCAATGGGTAATAACACTTATTCTACTATTCTGTGTTCCCCTAAGTCTCCCAATAAAAATTCTACCTTACTTGTGAGGGTAGGCCTAGTGACCACGACAGGAAACGGCCCAAAACCCAACGTAGCGACATCACATTTTTCCAGTGAAAATTGGCCCTATTTTTGCAATGTGCCTAGCTGTAAATTTTGAACCCTAGCTCAGCCGGCACCTAGGGAAACCTAGCAAACCTATACATTTTTGAAACCTAGGCACCCAGGGGAATCCAGGATGGGGTGACTTGTGTGGCTCTCACCAGGTTCTGTTAACCAGAATCCCTTGTAAACCTCAAACTTTGTCAAAAGAAATACATTTTCCTATCATTTCTGTGATGGAAAGTTCTGAAATCTGCTTGGATCCATAAACTTCCACGAACCCAGCATTCCCAAAGTCTCCCGATAAAAAACGTACCTCACTTGTGTGGGTAGGCCTAGTGTCCCCAGAAGGAAACGAACCAAAACGCAGCGGGGACTCACCACATTTTTACAGTGAAAACTGACTCTTTTTTTGCAAATTGCCTAGCTGTGGATTTTGAACCCTAGCTCAGACGGCACCGAGGGAAATCTACCAAACATATACATTTTTGAAAAACAGACACCCAGGGGAATCCAGGATGGGGTGACTTGTGTGGCTCTCACCAGGTTCTGTTACCCAGAATCCCTTGCAAACCTCAAACTTTGTCAAAAAAAGACATTTTCCTCACATATCTGTGATGGAAAGTTCTGGAATCTGCGTGGATCCACAAAATTCCACCCACCCCGCATTCCACAAAGTCTTCCGATAACATTGGTACCTCACTTGTGTGGGTATGCCTAGTGCCCGCGACAGGAAACAGCCCACAACGCAACGTGGACACATCACATTTTTCCAGTGAAAACAGACCTTTTTCTGCAAAGTGCCTAGCTGTGGATTTTGAACCCTAGCTCAGCTGGCACCTAGGGAAATCTAGCAAACCTATACATTGGTAGGAAGTTTGTGCTGGCACAGTGATCCCACACATAAATGTGAGGAAAATGTGATTTTTTTCAGCTAAATTTGAGGTTTGCTGGGAATTCCGGGTAGGGGGGATCCACGCAAGCCACACATCCCTGGACTCCCCCGGGTGTCTTGTTTTCAGAAATGTGTGGGTTTGATAGGTTTCCCTAGATGGCCGCCGAGCCTGGACCAAAAACGCAGGTGCCCCCTTTGCAAAATCAGGTCGTTTTGTGGTTGGTAATTTTTTTGTCTCCACAATACGTTTTGCCTGTCGCGGATATTTGGCCCACCCACACAAGGGAGGTACCATTTTTATCGTGAGACCTGGGGGAACGCTGGGTGATAGGAGATTTGTGTCATCCCGGTGATCCCACAACTTTCCCACACAGAAATTTGTGAAAAATTAAAATTGTTTCAGCTACATTTGAGGTTTGCGGGGGATTCTGGGTAGGAAAACTTTGGCGGGGTCCACGCAAGCCTTACCTCCCCCGGACTCCCCTGGGTGTCTAGTTTTCAGAAATATGTGGGTTTGGTAGGTTTCCCTAGATGGCTGCCAAGCCCGGGGCCAAAAACCCAGGTGACACCCTTGCCAAACCAGGTTGTTTTGTGATAGATAATTTTGATGTCTCCACAATACGTTTTGGGCCCTTGCCTGTCGCAGGTACTTGGCCCATCCACATGAGTGAAGTACCATTTTTATCGGGAGACCTGGGGGAATGCTGGGTGGTAGAAAAATGTTGGTTTTTCTGATACCAGAAGATTATGACACAGTAATGCAAGGAAAATGTGTGACTATAGTCACATTTTTAGGTTTGCATGACATTGTGATTAAAAAAAGTTGTTGGGACCCATGAGAGGCACCCCACCCAGTACTCCAAATTTTTTTTAGTTTACAAAAATATCTAAAGTTAGTAGATTTTCCCTGGAGACAGACTACACCTTAGCACAGAAAGACAGACAAGACAAATATGACTGCCTATCCATCTGTTCCTCAAGTACACACATATACTGGCTGGATTTGGCACGAGGGGGAGTGAAAGATTCAAAATGTACATTTTATTAACAAGAGATTTCACAAAAAGGAAATGCACTGGTAATAATTAAAAGGTTAAAAACCTGTACCAATGACTCACAGCTCATGAGCTGTGAAGCCACATCAAGGCACCAACCTCTTTACAGGTCATTCACACACCTTTCATACTTGTTACACATGTTCACACCACCAGCTGCGGGCCCAACACATTACAACACTCACATCATCAGACAATGCAGAGACAATGTGCACACTGGCAGAGAAGGACAGAAAAGACAAATATTACTTCAAAACGAACTATTCCTTAAGTACACACACATACCGGTTGGATTGGGCATGAGGGTGAGTGAAGGATCAGAGCGTAAAATTTTATTAACAAAAGATTTCACAAAAAGGAAATGCACTGTTAATATTTAAAAGGTTAAAAACCTGAACCAATGACTCACAGATCATGAGCTGTAAAGTCACGGCAAAGCACCAATCTCTTTACAAGCTATTCACACACCTTTCATACATGACACACACAAGACCATTCTCACTGCCAGCTGCGGGCCCGGCACATTACAACATTCACATCAACAGGCAGCGCCATTCAAGGGCCCATCACTTTCATGCGCCCTCATGACTGGCACAGCAATCACACTGGCTGGCGGTTGACGTAGTGTGTGCAATGGTGTTTAGCTAGCAGTGTGTGTAATGACCAGCAGCAAGCCCCTACTCTCACACTGCCAGCCAAGCGCCAGCCCACTGCCAGTCAAGCGCCAGCCCACGCACACCGCTAGCCAAGCGCCAGTCCTCGCACACCACCAACCAAACGCCAGCCCATGCACACCACCAGCTAAGCACCAGCCCACGCACTCTGCCAGTCAAGCGCCAGTCCACGCACACTGCCTGTCAAGCGCCAATCCACGCACACCGCCAGTCAAGCACCAGTCCACGCACACCGCTAGCCAAACACCATTCCACGCACACCGCCAGCCAAGCACCAATTCATGCACACCGCCAACCTAGCGCCAGTTCACGCACACCGCCAGCCAAGCACCAGTTCATGCACACCGCCATGCCAAACGCCAGTCCATGGACACCGGCATCAAATGTTTTTACCAAGAAAGAAACCACAAACCAATTAGAGCAAGATACAAGAGTATAACTATAAACACAACATCGGTAACTAAATACATCATTCTAATGCCAACCGTGAAACAGAACAAGAAATATAAAACAATACAGACCAGGTAGTTCACTATTAGACTCACGGTTGCTCCCAAAAACACTTTTGAGTGTGATACAATCTGAAACATGTGGGCACACACAGCCCAGGATTAGAAGGACAATCAGCACAGTGCATACAACTCTCCTTCCGCCTACCTCTTCGCAAACAGACTCTACATCTCTTACAGGGATTGTTTTTTCTTGGCGTGGGAGGAATTAAATCGGGAAAGTGGCAATCTTTCAATCTAGCCCCATCCTCCACCACTCCAACTCTAGGAACACTTGCCTGATCCACTACAACAAGGCAGCCTATCACAGACTCCTAAAACTGAACAAAAGTCATCCTTGACGTTGGAGAACACTCCTTGAACACAGCAAAAGCAATAAAAATTGCTAAATTGAAGAGATGGATGGTCAACTTCTTATACCAAATGTAAGCCTTACGAAAAGCAGTGTAAGGTTCCAACCTCTGATCTACTCTATCTATACCACCCATGTGCTTATTGTAGTCTACAATGCACGCAGGTTTGCGCACTTGAGCAACCTGACACCAAACAGTCACAGGTGAAGTACTTTCATCATGGATGGTAGTCAGCATGTAGACATCCCTCCTGTCCACAAATTTCACAGCTAGAGGTTCATCACTACGCAAGGCACTGTACTGTACCCTCTCCAGCTTTTTGCAAACAATCTCTTTTGGGTAGAGCAGATTGTGCCACAAGCAAGAGTGTCCACTTTGAACAATTCCTTTAACAATTGCACAGCAGTGTAGAAGTTATCTAGGTATTAATGGTGACCTTTGTTAAAAAGACCTCTACCAAGATCCCACACAATTTTCTCTGAAACTCCTAGAGTGGACGGACAACCGGGGGGGTCAATAGTGGAATCCCTACCAGTGTACACCTGAAAATTATAGACATATCCTGTCCTACTCTCAGCCAACATTTACATCTTAATTCCATAACATGCACTCTTGCTAGGAGTCTACTGCCTAAAAACCAAAAGGCCCTTGAACAGGACCAAAGACTCATCAACAGTTATTTCTTTCCCTGGAGTATAGATCTCTGAAAATCGATCTACAAAGTGATCAAGGACAGGCCAAATCTTGAAAAGACGGTTACAGTCAGGGTGATCTTGTGACAACGCCAAAGCATTATCAACAAAATGCAGCATCTGAAGCAAAAGTAAATACCCATCACCACTCATAATTGCAGGGAATATGGCCGTTGCCATCAAGGGACTGGTAGACCAATATGAAGACAGGGACTGCTTCCTTATCTAGCCCATCAGACAAGTTAAACCCAAAAACTTCTTCATCTCATCCAGATTTGTGGGAGTCCTACGGGTAGCTCTAGAGTGGGGCCTAAGTCTTGCACTCTTGTCCCTCAAAAACTGTTCAGCATACAAATTAGTCTGCTCAACAATCTCAGCCAAAAATACATCATCCATAAACAACTGAAAAAAACTTATAGGCAAAAACAATTCACAATTCACTCTACATCCCGCATCACCACTAAAGGCAGGCAACACCGGCTGCACCATGTTTGGATCAACCCTGAGCCCAGCACTTCCAATGGGAAGCCTTGCAGCCCCAGCCTGCAATCCAGATGCCTCTTGCTGCACCATCGAAACATCAGTGTCCTCCTCTAAAACAGGCACTTCATCCGCACTGAGAATACCTTCATTCACACTGAGAGTAGCTTCATTATCAGATGATTCCTCATGGAGAGAAAACTCACTGCCAGAATCTTGCACTTCCTCCTCTGCCTCAGATGCACTGTCAGTCTCATAATCATGGTCGGAGGAAGATTCAAAAAGCATACCATCCACCTGCTGAGCAGTAATCCTGCGGCTAGCCATAATCCTTACTAATAAAGGTAACCTGACAAACAAGTCAACAACAACAAACACTTTGTAAAATAAGTAATAAACAAAATGTGGCTTTATCACAAAGACCTATGTACTCCAAAACGATACCACTCACTTGCCAGAAACACCTATACTCACCACCACCTACTCTGCACAGACGCAGCAAGGACCAACAATATCCCACTAAAAAAGAAAAAGAAAATTACACATGAGATAACACAATACACATCGGGCATATTCTCAAGGAGCTATCGCCGAGTTATCGGCACTTTAACACATCCAAAGTCGCGCTAAATTTATCGCCCCATTCACAAGCTGGTGCTAACAGCCCATAACACCAGTTTTCCTGCGAAAGCAGTCGCAAAAAACATCGCCACAGATGACCCCGGCAACTAACGCTAATGAGATGCAGAGTAGGCGTTCT